>JAHHFK020004337.1:0-132699 GCA_024533555.2 Aedes koreicus | reverse complement strand
TCAATTCATTCACCCGTAATCTTTTCATTAACTGAAAGGAAATAACTTGTCGAAAACTCCCCTGCTGTCAATCGCTAATTGCGGAAGGAACTCGTCGTCTGCGATAAAGCAGCCGTTGTTTGACACAAAACTGATCATGTCACCACCAATTAGGAACGTGTGTCGTCGTCCAACCGGGCAACCGGAACATGTAATGTCTTCATTCATACCGAGCCGCCTTGGAATTGTTGTTGATCCAAGATCCAAAACGTGCGCTTCGAGCCTGGAAACCGGAGTCAGAATGCGAAAAGCAAAGAAATTACCTACTTCCCCATCGTTGGATGTTCGGATGATGAAAGGGAAATGTCAACTTTTCAGACCCGATTTGAATACGAAATCGGCTCAGCGGACGGCGACGGTGGTCAGAGTGCTATTTATCAGTGGTACGCAATCGAAATGGAAATTGAATCCTAATGAGTGGTCGAAACGAAACACCCAGAAGCTGCGCAAACAACGCGTGGTTCAGCCGCCAGGATTGAGCTGGGTCTAATTAATTAGTCCCGCTGTGATACAATAATGCTCAACTTGCTTATTAATTTTTTCGGCCCTCGTCGCGATTTGCGATCGACGACGTGGTTGGAATACGAGCGCGGCGTGGTTAATCTTCAAGTTTATTTCCGTCGAACTGCGCTACCCGTGGGTAGGTCGGTGTTAGTTTTTTTTTCCGGGGATCAAGAAATGGAAAGCATTTCGAAAAAAAATGTATTATTTATGCATTCAAATAGGCACACATTTTTATTCGATGTCCAGCGGAATTTTATGATTCAATCAAACGGCAGAGGCGACTAATACCCGTTGGCTTAACCTCACACATGCCGATGGACCGCACTTTCACTTTAACATTTTTACGGCTTTTTGATCGAATGCTCATAACTAGATTTCCATATGTTTATGTTTGATTTTACGAGTCAAAACATCCCAATGATATGATTCAAATATTAACTGCTCGGCGACGCTTCCAGCTCTGAAGTTGGAAACGGGCAATTGCAAATAGTTCCCTGATCAGCCCTGATCAGCCTGACGCCAAACGACGACTATGAATCGACTACTGCTTGTGCTGCTGCGGTGCACGGAGTTGTAAAAGTTTTATCACAGACAATTAAATCCGTCCGTGGGGATCGTTAAATAACTAATCCATGAAGTTTCGCTAGTAAAATTGATATCGTTCGTTTGCTAATTTGATGATATCCAATTAATAATCGAAAATTTTCTATCTAAAAAAAAACTCATCCCATCTGTGCCATTAATTTGGTTTCAGAATTGAACAGGTTTACCCATCTGAGTTAAATAATTTAACTCGTTATATATCCTTTTTTTTTGGATTTGAGCTTGCAAATGGTGTGAGTGCAAATTTCTTCATTGATTCACTAGTCGGCAAAATCGGAACTTTTTTCGCTCCCGTCGGCATTTCTGGTTGGATTTTATAGATTTTGCTTCGCTGAATCCAAATATGCGCTCAGAAATGCTGTAACTCACAAAAACACGTACTTCCGTAGTAATATGATCTACCTAAGCAACAACCATAATATTGGCTCTGCCCTTTGCAAGTTGGACTTGGATTTTATGGAATGGACCTCCCTGAATCCATTCGTGAACACAGATGTTTCACGTAAGTTTGATGAAATAAACCGGGTTTTCATTCACAAAATTACGAATTTTCATGAAAATCAAGATTTCCTATTTTGAAAACATGAATTTCAGCTCCACCCTTTGAATGTTGGGCTTGGATTTTATGAAATGGACCTCCCTGAATTCATTCGTGAACACGGATTTTTCGTAACACGTAAGGTTGATGTAAAAACCGGGTTTACATTCACAAAATTACGAGTTTTCATGAAAATCAAGACCCGTCCATTTTCAATGGTTTGCAAATAAACTGTAGATCAGAGACTAATTTCGGCATTCTTTTAATCATCTCATCCACTTCCAAGCACTTTTCAGGAGATTTATGATTAATTTCTCGAATATATTTGTATTAATTTGATTTATGTTGTTGTAGATTCGCATAATTTCGCAAATATTTTTGGCTCTTATCGTGCCCATATTCACAATAAAAATAATTGCGCTTCTAATTTGGAGCACAAACGCTGTAGAAAACACAATTTGTTTTGGATATTTTGCTATCAAACGAAATGTCCCACAACACTAGACCTTTTTTTTTTTGACTGCTAAATGAATCAGAAGATCAGAGAATCGAACAAAGCAGAACAACAAAAACCATCCTCGATTTCACAGTGAAGTTTGACAGCTGTGGCCATTTGGCCACATTCTGGTTTTAATGGCAGCCAATAGGTTTTATGAAGGTTCTCAAGTGGTCATAACATCTTTCACTAGAACATTTTCAAAAACTTTATGTTCTTATAAAGGTTTTATTAACTTGTTTCCACAACCGTCTATAGAGTCGGCCATTTTGTACAAATTACGGCTTTAAAGAAGCATAGAGGAGGTGTTGGTAGACAAAACAGTTTTGAATGTAGTTTTATCAACAAAGCCGGGAGGAGTGCTATACGGCTGGAATAAAACTAAAATTGTTACTTGGGTAGTGTGCGAGGAGTCACCACAATTCATGCATTTACCAATCATATGGCAATGCTTTGTTCAGGGTGAGGCTTTGGAAATTTGCTCCAGTCTTCTTGAAATGTTCCCACTTCACTCGGACATAGAGCAAAAGGCTTGGTTTTTCTAAAGCCTTAAGGTTATTAAGTTAAACTAGATAAAAATCGTATGAAATCCCTTTGTGAGAATCGCCAGGACGGAATTTCATTTTCATTTGAATTACTTGGACTGGGCTAATTCCGAATAATTTTGTCAATTCGCTTTTGATCTCTTCTAGAGATTCACCACTGGGCAGACCTTTCAAAAAATCCTTAAACAGACGTTCAGCTTTGGTGTCATACGTGAAAAAAGGTGGTTCTTCTGAGTAAGATACTCTAGAAGACGTTTGAATCCGTCCAACGTTTCAGCAACCAAACGGCATACACCTCGTCTGGAAATTTAAAGGGAATATTTCACACCTTCAACAAATGTTATGATTTCCTTGCGAAAAGCATGAAAATCCGAAATTGTCACCACAATAGGGGGAACTTTTTCCTATCTCAATCGAGAAAGTTTATTCATGTTTTGGTTAGATGATGGATTGCTCTCATCAATTGTGAACATATCAAATTGATTAGTCACATTAATTTGATTTGAAGGCGAATCAATAGTTTACCCTTTGCGTTTACGTTTATTTGCCATAGTGGCAGAAGAAATTAATTACGACGTCCAAGCAGGATAACTATAGGAATCTGAAGGATCTAAGAGGATTTTTCCAAAGCAATATCCAGGCCGGGTTACCCGAAGGGCCCAAACAAGGGTCGAAAAGGAATAAGAGGAAATCTAAAAATTGTAGGTAAAGCTCGATTCAAAGTAAATCTGGACGAACGGTTTAATACACCACCGCGTCCCTGGTGGATAGAACAAAAAACGTTTGACAGGCATTTTTTGGTGTTTCATTGACAAAGAAATTGATGATTTTCTCGATTGATCGACGCATCTTGAAATTACGTATCATGGAACGTGAGAAAAGAAAATTATTTGTGCACAAACATCTAGAGAATTCTTCGTGGTCTGTCTCAAAAGTAGCAAAAGTGTTAAAATTCCCAAATTCAACGGTGTGTTTTATAATCAAACGTTACAAGGATACTCTGAGTGTGGATAGAACACAGCGCATCTATCATAAAAGTGGCACTAGGGACAAAGACCTGAGGAGGAAGGTGTTGAGGTACGTGAAAGGCAACCCAGGTGTCTCCATACGTCTCCATAGGCACGTAATGCATCTACGGACTCTTATTTTTACCCAATCCCTCAATCGTAATTTTCAATGGATTAGCATAGATTGCTCTTAAGAAGCTTCTACTTGATTGATGTAGATAGATATAAGTTACAGTAGTAAAATAGTTTATAGAATGCAGTTGTAAACATTTAAAGTTTACAAAAAAAAGTTTGCTTCGAGCATCGGCTGTGAACGGATGTGTCGATGCTTTATCGCGCACTATTGTTTTATCGGGCATGGCGCGTTTCGCATTGTCTCGGTTATCTATTGTTCGTCGGCCCAAGTGTACTAACGATTATGAATCATAAATATGATCACATCATTTACTTGATAAGTGATAAGAACCCTGAACCATCGAGCCCTACCCTCCTTCCTGTGACGTCTGTGGGAATTCAGAGGTAAACACGGTTTCAGTAAAGCCCATACTAACATTTCTTCCCTATGCCCACCTGATTGCAAGGACGTAGCCGGCGCCGTTCTTGATTATTAAAGAAATTGTGTCATTGAAACGTATGCATTAAAAATGGTCGGTTACTCCCAGCCCACCAATCACGGAGTTGCAACCATTGATAAGTTTAAATGTATTAAACTTATTTGTACGTCAATCCGTTACCGAGATACAGATGATTTTCTTATTCCGGATTCTAAATGGACATAGCATTAAATCCAATGAAATAAAGCATCTCTTATGTTCAATAAATTAATTTTGCAGGAAGTGACGGTCCATACGTCAATTAAAAAGTGGAGCCGCTTATGAATGATCAACTTGTTGTAGATCACAGAAAGCCTTTGCTGAATATCGGATCTGATTTATATTTAATAAGTCATGCATTCGAAACACTTTCGTTTGGCATTGTCGATGCATAAGCCCATCGAATCAAAAATCTAGTCGTAGCTCTAACGATATTTTGCACAGATCGCGAATTCACTTCCGTTAGAAATAAAAAATGACTTGCTGATGGATTAGTGTAATTCCTTGATGGTAATCAAAGTCACATTAAAGTCATTCGGAAATGAGCCGCATCTAGTTCCCGTTCCCAAAGAACTGCTCATGATGCCCAACAAAGCATATGCTAATTATAAGCAAAATTTACTTAGCTTAGCTTAGCTCGACTTGGTAAACGATAAGCTGAATTCATGCGGCGTTTAGTGAAATATATAAATATTAGTACCGGTTTCTGATTTGAACCAATTAAACCAACAGTGAGCATGCTATTGGGGCCACTCACAAAGTGTGGTGGTGGTTTTTCATTGGAAAAACAAAAAGATTCTCTATAATGCTGGAAATCCGATTTGAACCGATTTAAACCAATAGTAAGGATGGTATTGGAGCCACTCACAAAAAGGTATAGTGGCTTACTTTCTCCAAGTGACACGGCGAGCATGGCAAACCAACATTATGGATGAAAATTAATTGTGATCCTCACCACTGGTCTACCAGCCCGGCGAACCACGACATCTCACCATGAAGCATTTTTTTAGTTTTTTTTTCTATGCTCACTCGAGCACTCGCATCGCTGAATTATAGATAACCGAAACAATACGAAACGCGCCATGCCCGATAGCAAAATAGTGCGTAATTAAGCATCGACACAACCTTTCACAGCCGATGCACAAAGCATATTCTTTTTCATAAACTTTCAATTTTTACAACTGTATCAATCAAGTAGAGGCTTCTTAAGAACAATCTATGCTAATCCATTTAAATTTCCGATTGAGGGATTTGGTAAAAATAAGATTGCGTAGATGCATTTCGTGCCTTCTGGCAACTTTATGCCTCTATAGATGTCCAGGCTCATCCGTTTTGCACCAACCGGGGGAGACTGGTTCCTATACCCAATGATTTCATTATCTCGAATCTGCTCAACCAATCCCGATATATTGTGATATAGTGGACGGATTATTGTAATTTGAGATAACTCAATGTAGACGTCTTCCAAATTTGGCAGATCGACAGGCAGTCCACTAGTGGAGACCCACCAATTTTTGTAAATTATTAGCAGTTCTCTTATTTATTGTTGTCTAAGTAGTACTATAAATGTAATGAACAAACTAAACAAACGAACAAAATTAAAAAAATGCCGCTGCAATAACTACGATGAGAAAATTTTGCAAAATGATGGTTTAGCTCGAATTTGAACAACAATTTTAATAACATTCAATAATACACCGTTTTTGTTTTATGTATACTACTCAGATACACTCCATTTGATACGACGACACTATACCATCGATACTATACGATCGACACTATACCGTTTCGACAGATCGTGTTTCACTTGGATCAAATTTCAAAACGCAGATGCACCAGTGTATCTGAACTAATTTAAAAATATTGAGGAATAGCAGATAGAACGCATATGAACTCCTTTTCGTCATTGATGAATAAAACTTCCTAAATTATTTCTTATTACTCGTGTATTAAGAATACAAGTAGCAACAATTTATCACAAAAATCACAGCTTGCTTACAATCGCAACTTACGTCGGTTTTCAAAGTTATGCATGATTTTCCTGTTAAGATAAAACAGAGAAAATCATTAAACTGAAGGTAAGTTAAGAGGACACAAACCATAAGCTATAAACCACCAAAACTCAAAATGTATGTATGTTAAAAGCTAACCACTTATTATTTGAACAACCATTAAAAAAATTCTATTGAAACTGTGTGAGCACGGTGAGTAAAAAAACGATGTTTTTGCGGTGTTGCTTTGTCAGTATATGCACTGAAAATTTATTTTCGTGAATCAGCTTTCCCTTGTTTCGTAAACATGGATTGTGTTCATAGAATAAATTCCTCGTTATTTCTATGAAACATTCCTTATGCTTATCATCTGGTGAAATGCTGTCATTACACCTTTGTGTACAAGCACGAAATGAATTTTGTGAAGACCACCTATCACTGCTTTTCTTCAATCGTACTCATACATGTTGGTTTTGCTGCTTGGGTGGGCTGGAATCATTGATTTATCCCAAAATAAAAATTAAAGCGCTATCGAGAGTAATAAGTTCATACTCATTAATCAAGTAACTCTAACGAGTCACCATGGCTTAGTGAGATCAACCACGAATTCAATAACAAGTCTTCCCAAAAATACAGGTTCGAACCTCATTTCAGAAATATTAAAAAAATTCTGAACAACTCCTCGTGGTTTGCGCTTTTTTTTTTCAATTACATACTCAGTCGATATAGAAGTTCTGTCAGTCAATCATGTAACCATGCATTCTTATTGATAACGAAATATTCGTAGCATTTTGTATTGTTTTCGGACAATGAACGAGTGTTCTTTCTGTGTCTACTAATGCTTCGTGCTTTTAACAGTTATGTAACAGCATTGTGGCATTGAATACGAAGGTAGTTTCTTGAAAACTACAAATCAATTTCGGTGTAGAAAACAACGAAGGGATTTGTTAGTTCTACATTCGATTTTGTAATAAAAACGAAATTTAATTTTCAGTGTGGGCGAGCGGGTCGCGAGGAAAAGTACATTTTCAGTAAAAACTGTTAACAAACTGTATCGTGTACAAAAAACCAAAACCAAAAAAAAAAAAAAATAAAAAAATATAATGCACCCGATAGCTTACCACATTGCTTCTTTTTAATGGGACTGTTTTTTAAAAATTAGGGAAAAAAGAGTAGAAAAAAAAAAAATTGTTTCATTCCAGATCAAGTCTAGAATAGTTTAACCTTCCTTGGATGTTAACATTTTGTTACGAATAAGGTGTTTCGGGTCATATTGACCCGGATTTCAAATTCACATTGTGGAAAACTTATATGACCAAATTCAAAGTCTTTGTAGTCAAAATGCTTTTTAGGGTCCCAATTTTCAGTTTCTGGTAAGTACTGCCCTTTTTGACCCGATTGGCCACAGGGAATCTGTGCCAGAAGAGGGTTTCTTTTGCCACGATCCGTGAGGCGGCGACGGATACAAATTTTCATAGAAACATGCTTTTCGACGGCTCAAACCTCATGATTTTTCATGAATAGTCTACTTCTAGCCGTGAAATGGACGAATAACCATATTGGTCATTCCGGGACAATCAGGAATCCTCCCGTATCCGGGGGAACCCTTAAGGAGGGAGGGGACAAATACGAATTTTCATCGAAACATGCCTTTCGACGGCTCAAACTTCATGATTTTTCATGAATAGTCTACTTCTAGCCTTGAAATGGACAAATGACCATATTGGCCATTCCGGGACATGCGGATTCCCCGGGGGAACCATTTAGGAGGGGACAAATACGAATTTTCGCCGAAACATGCCTTTCGACGGCTCAAACTTCATGATGTTTTACAAGTAGTCTACTTCTAGCCTAGAAATGGCCCAATGAATATATTGGCCATCTCGGGACAATCCGGATGCTCCGGCGGAACCCTTCAGGAGGAGCAAATGTGGATTTTCACCGAAACATGCCTTTCGACGGCTCAAACTGCATTATTTTGGTTGAGTGGTCTACTTCAAGCTTTGAAATGGAGTAATAACCATATTGGAATTTCTGAGACAACCTGGATACCTCGGAAAAACCCTTAGGAGGGGACAAAAACGGTTTTACGCCGAAACATGCCTTGCGATGGCTCAAACTTCATGATTTTTCATGAATAGTCTACTTCTAGCCTTGAAATGGACTAATAACCATATTGACCATTCCGGAACAATCCCGATGCCTCAGGAGAGAAGACCAATGACAGTTGCCTTTATTTACATACGCACTAGGATTGGATGATCTTTATATTGATCTTTACAAGGTCGACACATTTGTTGTCGATTTTCGATTTTTTAAATTGATCCTATGACCCTAAGAAAAATCAGAAAGATCATCTTTTGTTTTGATCATTTCGATCTTCGGAAAATGAACCACAATTAAAACGTTAATTGTTCATGCTAAACTGATAAACCTGATCCAAAAAGTAGAAAACAGGAGGAAAAATGGTAAATTTGGCAAATATATCGTAGTAAAAAAATGTAGCGTAAGGTGAGGCTGAAGGTGCCAACTTTTTTTGAAACGTTGTAGTGGCTTTATTTGTGAAGTGACCGCAAAAATGTAAATATGCTGTGAAAATATGAAGCCTTGGCGACAACTTCATGTTTCATGTCGTCAGCATAGGGTGCGGAGCCAACTCAGCAGTGGGTTCAATCAGATGGCTAAAAATCAGCAGTATAATAAATAGTAATGGGCCAAGATGAGAACCTTGTGACACCTAGGGCTGATTACTGGTAAATTTGATGTTGCTTTTCTATTTTAGTTCTCAAGTCACATTGAAATAATTTAACGTCCCAACGTGCTTATAAATAAGTAAAAATAGTAAACAAAGAAAGCTATGTCAAAGCTATGTGAACCGTTTTACTGGTTCTGGAAGCTCACGAACTGCATTACCGAACTGGTTAAGAAAATTACCGAAATCTGGCAAATTCGGTAAACAGCACGGTATAGAATTCGTGTGTTTTCAAAATCAAAGAAAAACTGATCCAATTGACATAGATTTCTTAGTTTATCATTTTTACTCATCTATGAGCAGTGGCGTAGCGTGGTCGGGCGAGGTGGCAGTTCACCCCGATTGTTATCCAGACATTTGAGTAACTGAATGCTTATTCACTTTTATTAGTTGGGCTAAGCTCATTAACTTTGCCCGCTCCATGGATATATTCAACTGAATTTGTTTAATTTTGTTACCAATTTAGCGAATAATGAAAACAGCACATGTTGGACATTAACAAGTTAGTAAATGTGAAATTGACATGGTTTCCTTTGTCAATGACTCTTGGATTTAATGAGTGACCATAGCTGCTCTGTCAATATCTTCATGCATGGTCGAAAACTAGTAACATCGACATGTTTCGGGTAAAAATCTGTACTTGTTTCCTCCTGAAGGATTCCCTCGGAGTATCCGGGTTGTCCCGGAATGGTCAATACAGGCATTCGTCCATTTAATGACTAGAAATAGATTGTTTTCAAAAAGTCATGAAGTTTGATCCGTCGAATGGAATAAAATGATCCCCCGGGCCATCTGGATTTTCCCAGAATGGCGAATATGATCATTGATCCATTTCAAGGCTGAACGTATTATTTTTCCTCTGTTTGGGACATAAACCACTGCGACCAGTAATTTGATCTATTGTAGTATAGTGAGGCTGATACTACTCATGAAAAATCATGATGTCGTCGAAAGGCATGTTTCGGCAAAAATCTATATTTGTCCCCTCCTAAATGGTTCTTTCAGGACATCCGGGTTGTCTCAGAATGGCCCATACGGTCATTGATCCATTTCAAGGCTAGAAGTAGGCTACTCAACAGAAATCACGAAGTTTGAAACGTTGAAAGGCATGTTTCGGCAAAAATCTATATTATCCCAGTCCTAAACGATTCCTCCGGGGCATCTGGATTGTCTCCGAATGGTCAATATAGTCATTGAGCCTTTTTTAGGCTAGAAGTAGACTACTCAACATAAATAATAAGGTTTGAATCGTCGAAAGGCATGTTTCGGTAGAAATCCGCATTTGTCTCCTCCTGAAGGGTTCCTTCATAGTATCCGGATTGTCTCAAAATGGCGAATATGTCTCAAAATGGCGAATTGGTCCATTTCAAGGCTAGAAGTAGACTATTCATGAAAAATCATGAAGTTTGAACCGATGAAAGGCATGATTCGGTGAAATACCGTATTTGTCCACTCCTAAAGGGTTCCTCCGGGGCATCCGGATTGTCCCGGAATGGCCAATATAGTCATTGGTCAATTTCACGGCTAGAAGTAGACTATTCATGAAAAATCATGAGGTTTGAGCCGTCGAAAAGCATGTTCCGATGAAAATTTGTATCTGTCGCCGCCTCACGGATCGTGGCAAAACATGCCTTCAAACCGGGTCAAAAATGGTCGTACTCATCAGAAACTGAAAATTGGGACTCTAATGAGCATCTTGGCTGCAAAGACTTTAATTATGCTCATATGTTGTTTCCACAATGTGCGTTTGAAATCCGGGTCAATATGACCCGAAACACCTTATTCGTAACTTTTTTTTAACAGCCCTTCAGAAATGTCAAAAAAATTTGGGTTCAATGCAGAAACGTACCCCTCTAAGATTTAGGAAAAGTCAAGAAAATTCAAACGTCTAGATGCTTATTTTGGAAAGTTATAAGATATCTAAAGAAGGTTAAACTTGTTGCCAAAATCGGACGGGTATTGTAAAATACTTTGGGTGAGAGCAGGAAAGTTAATACATCCGTCGTTCAGGTGGATTGTCACAAAGTGAGGGCTCGATTCCTGCTCCAGTCGAACGGCCCTCTCGCTCCCCCTCCTCTCTTTTTCCCGTTGGTTTTGTTTTTTTTTTATTTTAAATTTTTAATTGTTACCGGTACAGCTTTTTTTTTTTCTCTTTCTTTTTTTCTTTCTCTCTCCCCCCCTCCCCCCCCCCCCCCCCCCCCCCCTCTCTCTCTCTCCCTCTCCAAAAAAACTAAACCCCCCCCCCCCCCCCCTATTCGAAATCCTGGCTACGCCTATGGTGCCACATCTATTAATGACTTAACTTGGTTTTTCTTATCCTATTCGTACTTGATTTAAGTTAACGACTTTTAACTGCCGACTTGACTGCACTTCGTCCTTTCGAACTTCAGCACCGTGGATTTAATACGAATCTAATTGGTGAGTCTTGGTTTTTTGACTCGATAGCGATCCGAAGCCTCTCTTGTCGAAGTTCGGGACCATCACCATTCGGACGAGTTTATCCGGTGGCTTAACTCTCCCAACCACTTATCATTTGGTCTCCCTCTTCTGGCATTCTAACCGGTGTGGATCCAGAGACTGGGAACGTTAATTGCTCAAGTGAGGAGAGTTCGAAATAATAGGGTTAGCTATAAATATTATTGTTTTTTTTTTTTTCAAATTTTAGTTTAGTTTATTTTCTTTAGCTTGTAACACCGTTACACTACCCTCTACTAAAAAAAAAATGAACTGCTTTGAATTTTTTTTCCAATTTTCCTCCTATCTATTTGATTAAAGTAGTTTGAGTGAATAGAATATAAGTTATATATATATATATATATGACTGTAAATGTATAATGGCTTATTTCTATTACTTTACTTGCATAGTACTTACCGAACTTCTAACAACCACCAGGTGTTCATCCAATTTTTTTACTGTTTCCTCTGGCACCGTATTTTTCATAAACTAACCTAATCCATTAGCCTGTTACTTCCGACAAGTTCGAAAAAAAAAATCGATTTCTTTACTTAATATGATAACTTTCGAAAGAATTCGGTACAATTCCAATTCTCTTTCGAGCAAGAAAACAAAAATTTCAACACGCCAATTCTCTCCCATTTTTACACTGTCCCTTCCGAAAAACGTTCGAAAAAAAATTAATCAATTTTCATACTAAAGATGATAACTTCCGAAATGATTCGGAACAATATCAATTCTCTTTCAAGAGAGAAAACAAAAATTGCAATAATGCCAATTCTCTCCCATTTTTAGACTGTCCCTTCCGAAAAACGTTCGAAAAAAAATTAATCAATTTTCATACTAAGGATGTTAGCTTCCGAAAAAAAATCGGAACAATTCCTATTACTAAAATGTACTTTCGATAATAAATCGGATCATTACTGGTTTTCCAACCCATGTACACTTGAAACTACTCTCAGATAACCACCCGAATTTAAACTAACCATTCCGCTTTCTATTGCATGAAAATAGACACAGAAAATATTGCCTACAGAAACCTATTACCTTTTGGCCTAAAAATAATTGAATGTTCGATTCTCAATAGAAACAAAATCTCAAAATAAACATTACGTCTTATACTACTTTCAGAAGTGGCCCTATTTTTACTGACTCTACTGTAACGAAAATTAGACCGACTCATCGTTAAGTTTTGACGTTTCGTACTGACACTTTAACGAAACGGAAATACTGAGAAATGAACTGTCAATATACTACCGGAATGAGCAGCACAGCAGTGAAACGTGTGTGGACAACTGTTTTGAGCAATTTTGTGCGGTTTTGGCTGATTTTCTTCTGTGGTTGGTTTTTAATTACTTGGAGTTACTGGATGGCGAATGGAAATCGGATTTTAATGAACTCTATGGAGAAACTGAATGAATATTGGTAGGTATTAACTTGTGAATGCAAAAGCTTTACTACGAAGCAAAACTATATGTGAATGACCTCAACCGTAACAACCTTCACAAAAACTGCAAGACCTCTTAACGTTATGTGAGAAATATTTACAGTAAATTTATTTACAATTTCAGGCTTTTAAACAAATTTTTTAGCTAGAATGTGTAAATGAGTAACGGACTCAACTGTTGCTTGGATTGCAGCCTGATCATCGCCTGTGTCCCTATAAACTTTCACTGACTTCGATCCTACTCTCCCTTCTCAGCTTACGTAGCTGCCAACATGAAGGTTCGTTTATCAAGTTTTAGTGTTTTCCTCAGTGTTTTTTTCTTCACGATCCATTTTCAATGGTCGGTGGGGTCGCTCGTAGTTTATAGTAAGTTGTTAGAGACGTTGCCACCACCGTACCAAATTTACCAAACAAAGTTCGTGTTTTTGTGGAAAAATCCTTTGTAACTGTGCCTCACAGAGCAACAGACATCAGCTTAGAACTACCAGCCGTTGAGGAGACGACGAATCAAAGCGTGACCTCGGTGTCAACGGAACACGGTCCAACCCCTGAGGAAAAACGAGAATTGAATGAGATAGTCGAATCGCTGAAGCAAACCTGCAAAGGAAAATTAGGTAGAACGAACATGACCAGTCACAAAATCGACCTAGTGGAATGGGCTAGGCCCATCATTGTTTTTTTTTTCAAATTTTAATTTAGTTTATTTTCTTTAACTTGTAACACCGTTACAAGATTGTAATGAAGATGAAAAATAACACAGCAAACTAGAAAGCGGATTCTAGCTGGAGCATATACAACAGCTACTCCAAGACGAACGAGTCGAAGCATCCATCAATACGAATGCACCTCTGGTGTAAAGTGTCAGAAATAAACTCACACAAAAAGTAAAATGTTATGAAAAACATAACAGCGGATATAATTGGCCAAATACAATAATCCGAATCATAAAAAACAACACATTTTAATATTTTGAAAGTGTGTTTATAATTTATGAAATAGTCTATACGAAGATTGGATAAGGTTTAAAAAACCGCAAATGTACCCATATGTCAAGGATTGATAATGTAGTTTTTTGAAAAATTTGTACTAGCCCGGCATCTGGCATCACCTCACAATTTGACAAGGTGTAGGTTGAACAATGCAAATAAGAAAACAAATCCAGTCTGAAAATTTTCCCATGACACAAAACCTTTTTATGGAAAATGGCGTTCGGTAAGTTTGTTTCAGTGACTTGTGTTTTTGAACTTATTCTGGCCGTTTCCCTCCAAAATGCCATTGGAATCAAAATAAAGATAATGTTGCATTCTATAATGGAACCGCCCTCTCGCCACACTCCAATGGCACTCCAATTCGAAACTATTGTTTTGACAACGAGTTTCGCATCCAAACTCCGAACACAGCACTTTCCGCGTCGTCCCAATGCATAAATTAAGGCAAACAACTCACTCGAACATGGTGGGAAATTATTTCCTCGCCCGGAGACGTCCGATTTGGGCTACATTTTCGGTGACTTGTGCATTCGTTACAGTTGGTTGCAGTCGTTGCAGTTTTTCGCGCGACAGGATGAATGTAAAATTTCCATTCGTGGGACGCGTCCGGAAGGCGCAAACCTATACACAACACCAGCGCCGGCTGGGATTGTCCACGGAAGCGGAATAACGAGGCTCAGTCATCCTGGCCGGGTTGAAGAGCGTGGAATGGGTGCAGGTTGTTGCCGAAGAGGCAGCCTCAGCAGCCGCTTTTGACAAAGTTACGAGCTCCAAGTTCGGTGCAAGCAAATGCCAGGAACATTGACATACAATGTTGGTCGCTCCGAGGGCAAATGCACAGAAGTCACAGACATTTTCCGTTTTGTTTCGCACGAAAAGCGCACTGGAAAATGCTGACGTTTGCCACTTGCGTGCTTTTCGTGTCCATACAATTGGAGGTTGGTCGGTAACGCCTAATGGAAGTTTTCGGTTCTGCCTTGATATTGTGGTTTGATGCGTTGTAGGTCTTCGTCGAATAGGTTAATTTCTTGTGGAGGCGGAGGCAAACATGGCGAGTGATTTATATCCCGTGGGAAATTTAGCCATCGAGTGAAACTTTGGCCTGGTCATTACGTTGCAAACGGAAATTTATGAATTCCTTTAACTGAAATGTTCTGTTTTGAGCTCACGCAGTCGTTGAAGGAAAGGAATAATCCATCTTAACTTTTTCGAAACCCAGGAGTGGATTTCCAACGAATTTGATTAAGATTGACTGATTTCCTCTAATCATGCCTCCGGTCGAGATTCCAACGATAATAACTCCGAAATAGAGACATTAACTAAATTTCACAGGCAAGCGCATCATCATTCCAAGAGAGAAGAAAAAAAGTTAAACGAGATCCCATAATTTCCCGCGTCAATTTATCGTGCTCAATTTGGCGTGGCCGGTCAGAGGCAACCGCGACGGCAACGGTTTAATTAAACCATCGCAAAATTAAGATTTATTGGCTCGTTTCGAACGGCAAGCAAGACACTAACTGCACCAGGACCGAGACTCATCGGCTTCAAGAAATGTAAGAAAAAACAACCGAATCAAACTGCCCAACTCGAATTGGCGCAAGTTTGCGGGGAAGCTGCTGCGGGCGGATGGTGGGATGAAAATCACCATTTTCGCGGATAATTTACGATTATTACAATCCGACAAAGAGGGGGTAAAAAGTCACCGCGGAAAGTGAAAAAAAAAACTTTTTCCTTCCATCAAACCCTTTTCACTCGGTTAATTACGGAATAACGAGAGCAACCGGACCGTCGTCATTTGCCGTGGCATGAATTTCCTTCCTACCTGCTTGTCGTTATGGAAATGCTGCACCGTTGCTGCTTCTGAGTTGCGAGACAAATGTTTCAGAAAATTACGCAATTCATAAAAATCAATTGTGGGCCGTTCCGAGTGTCTCATTTTCATCCTCCAAAAGCGTGTTCATAATAAGCCTATTAATTTCAACCTGCCCCGGATGCTCCCGGTCCGGCATTGTTCCGGACGGTGCGATCACCATCAATTTTCATCGCGATGTTCCGCATTGCATTGGGCTGGCCAAAAAGCGCGACTTGCACACAAGCACAAATACGTTCGGAAATTTTCTGTCCCATTTAGTCTGATGTTTATTGGTCTTATGGTATTTTTGTTACCACCCAGACTAGTTTATTTTTTTCTGTCTGGCAGGTTAAAATTTTAACATTCACTATGTCGGATTCTGTTGACGGAAATGTGAACCCGCGACAATGGAAGGCCAGAAGCGTAATAATTCGCTCATCATAATTGGATGCCACATGAAGGGATTGGTTTACTGTACACCATAGTGAAGTTCAGGTTGAATTTTTCAGATCGCTATTTTGAATTTGAATAGGAGTTTTAATTTTTTAGGACTTGAATAACATGCCATATGTATTAGGGCGCCAATGAAAATTATGTTTTCGAATTTCAGCAAACGACATTGCACGCAAGTTTCATTTTTCCAAAATATGCCCCTATGCCAAATTTGGATTCAATCAGACATGGTTTGAGGTGTCTCCAAATTTGGGCTCAACCGGGCATGGTTTAGGGGTGTTTCAAATCGATCACTATTTTGAATTTTCTAGAGCTTTGAAAACTTATAACTTAAAATGATCATTATAGTGTTTTAATACCTGATAAGGACTGTTCACTAAAGAAAGTGGACACCTATTTATCAATGGCTTAGGGTTAAAACTTAATAAAAAGGTGAATTTTCGCTCAGTGTGCAAAAACTTTGTTTACATTGGCAAAAACCTGAAAAAAACAAAAAAACGTTAGAACTTTCGAACGATTAATCTGCGAATTGACAAGCTGTTCCCACAGTTTATCAACTCGCAGATTCATGTTTTTTTTTTCTGAAAAATTGTCGTTTCGAGAATTGACAAAAAGCGTGAAGTGCACTAAATCTACAGTGTTCAAGACTGTTTAGAAGTTTGGAGAAACGTGTTCTCTTGAAGAACGCAATAAGGGGGCATCGGGCCAGAAAAAGGAGCTGCCTGCGGTACGCCTTTTGAAATCGCATAAGCCGTTTTTTGTTCGTGGAATTACCAAAAAAAAAGTAGACCTTGGCGTCGGAAGTGCGCAAAATATCAAAAAAAAAACGTTACCGTATCAGAACCTACAGGAAACAGAAAGCACCTAAAAGGACGGATTCACAGAAAGCTTCCTCGGAAATACAGTCACGGAACTTGTATGACGTTCTCCTCCGACGAGACGTACCAGTACACTTTCGGGGTCGAAATTGTTCAACGCTGAGCAGAGGACATGTGCCTGCTGATGATGTAGGATACATCTGTATCGAAAAAATTGGAACAAAAAAAATTTGGTGAAGCAAGCCAATTGTTTCTGTGGCTTGAAGAGTTCTTCATATTTCACAACGGGCACAATCAATGGTGAAAATTACAGAAAATAATTCATCCAAAAACGGCTTCTACCCATCTATTGAAAGCATACGGATTCTCCATTGTTTTGGTCGGATCCGGCATCTGCTCACTACGCTTCTGCTACGTTGGAGATGCTCAAGAAGGAAAAAATCGATTTTGTCGAAAAATGCCAAAATCCCTAAAACTGCCCTGAACTGCGTCCTTTCGAAAGATACTGGGCAATTATTAAGCGGCATCTTAACAAAGATGGAAGAGAAGCAAGCTCTGCTGACTGCTTCAAGAAATGTTGATCTGCAGCACAACAAAAAGTTGTGCAGAATCTAATGAGATCAAGATATCAAGAGAAAAGTCCGAGTGTTGTTCAAAAATGGGAATGAAATATTCAAAATCACGTGAATTCGGTAAGATGTATGTTGATTTTTATTTATACAAAGCAAACATTTGAATTTGATCGAAAATAAATATTTTTCTTTGAGAAACAGGCAATGTTGTCATTTTGACAATAGCGAAGTGAGGGGGTGCGACTGAGGATCGTGTTCCTTTAAATCATATGGTATATTTTCCATTCTCATTTTATTAATAATTTCAGCATGCTTTGGAATCATCTTTGTATTCCAAAACCATGTTAGACCCTAGAGCAACATGACAGGCATCAAAGGCTCAATTTATTTTTCAAAAAATAATAAAATTCATAAAATTATAAAATTCATAAAAAAAAATTTCACAAAATTCATAAAATGTTGGCATGTGCTTATAAGCAGTACAGGATTATATTTAAGTATTTTGTTTAGTGGTATTATGATTGAATATGCCATTTTTTTCAGAAATCATCGAACCGGACTCTTCGATCACTCCAATTGCAATCTTTGAAATGTTACTAGAACAGTATAAAGAAAAAATATTACTACATGTCTCATAAAATATTATCTTTCATTGAAATTATATTTTTGATATTTGGAATGATCTCTGCTGTTCCAGCTTTTCCAGGACTAGGAGGATATTAATACATATCTAATTTTTATTTATTTTTCAGTAACAAATCATTGGATGAAGGTATATTTTGTACATACGCATATTATGTTTTCGTATTGACTTACTGCAGCCGCTCATTTTACATGGTCAAATGATTTAATTTGTGGAATGTGGAATTTGTAATGTGTACATAAAATCATTCAAGTTTGAAATTTGAATAAATCAGCATTTTAGTCTATAGTGATATCTTATTATATTGTGTACAAAATAAACTTAATATAAAAAAACATATAACGGGGAAAGGGAGGGGCCATCAGGGCACCCAAGTGAAACGATTTGGATAGGGAGCATGGGACTGCCTTCTCCCTATTGTTAACATTTCGCGAAACGAGGGCGGGCTCTTTGACCCCATCTATTGGGTATATTCTATCAATCGGGGGCTCGATTCTAGTGCTGTGAGTGTGAACTTACTCTTGGAGAAGATTCAAAAGGGTGTCCACGATGAAATTGCCACACACAAAATTGATTCGCAAAATTCGAGTTTTCATCCGATTGCCATCAAATTTTCAGGGATTGAGAAATAACTATTAAACTTCATTTTACCATTTTACTCGTATTTTATTTACAGTCCATACGCAAATGCCCGCACCTTGGCCTTAACCCCGGCCATAAGATTCTGCACAACCTGTGAATCAACCGTTTTTTGCATGTAAACCCATACTTTCTTCAGTTCCTCGACTGTCTTCACTACCTTAGGTCGTTTAAGAAGGTGCTGCTTCATAATCGCCCAGTACTTCTCGATGGGGCGGAGCTCCGGAGTGTTGGGAGGTTGAACATTTTCGGCACGAAATTGACCTTATTGTCCGCATACCACTTCAGCACGTCCTTGGAGTAGTGGCATGAGGCCAAATCCGGCCAGAAGATTGTTGGGACGTTGTGGGCCTTCAGGAGAGGAAGCAGCCGCTTCTGGAGGCACTCTTTTATGTACACCTGTCCGTTCATCGTGTCCTGGGTCACGAAAGGTGCACTCCGCTTCCCGCACGTGCAGATGGCTTGCCAAACCAGGAATTTCTTCGCAAATTTGGACATCTTCTGAGTGCGGACATGCTCCGGAACGCTGAACTTATCCTTGGCCGTGAAAAACAGGTTGCCGGGGATCTGTTTGAAGTCGGCCTTCACATATGTTTCGTCGTCCATGATGCAGCATTCAACTTTCGTCAGCATGTTGAGGTACAACTTCCTGGCACGGGTTTTGGCGGACTTGTTCTGCTTCTCGTCGCGATTAGGGGCCTTTTGTACCTTGAACGTTCGAAGCCCAGCCTTAGTTTTGGCCTTCTGGACAAAACTTCGGCTTAGGTGCAGCTTCTTAGCCACATCCCGAACGGAGGCGTTCGGATTTCGGTTGAAGGCCCCAACTACGCGGTTGTGATTTTTGGTGTTGTACGGAATACTTTTCCTTCACTTCTGGGCTTCCGATCGGTGGTCAACCGTTCCTCGAACCGCTTAATCACTCGCGACACCGTGGAATTCGCGATTCCCAACGTTTTAGCGATGGAACGATGCGAGAGATCCTTGTTCTCGTGATGAATGCGCAAGATTTTATCACGCACGAGCTGTTCTTTCGACTCCATTTCCGCGAGTTTTGATCACAGGACTTTAAAACTTGCAGGATGTAAATAATGCACTATGAACTAAATCCACCCAAATTTTCATTAAATTCTACCCAACGGTTAAAAAGTTAGAGCAATTTCATAGTGTGGCAATTTCATCGTGGACACCCTTTACCCAACAAAAGCATACCCCTTAAAAAAACAACCAAACCTACTTGGATGCAACCACCTTTATTCGATTTCAAGGAACCTTTTACATAAGATTAGGCCTATTTGGACTACCGCAGTCCCCTCAGAGCATAGCTAAACGGTTTAAATTAAAAATATAGGGATCTGAGGTAAAATCAGCCATATCTTCATTCACCTAGCCGTGTGGTGGATGCAACCATCTTCAGTCGATTCCTTTTAAAAAAAATTACATAAGATTAGGTCTATTTAGACTACCACAGATATAGACTTTATTTAAAAAAAATTCGGGGGGATTAATCCTCGAAATCCACGTATTTTTCCTCCTGAGCAGCGACGTTCTCCTCTGTCATGAAGGCGATTGATGGCATCGTGGATCTCTTTATATTTTTTAGTAAATTACCGAAACATAGGCAGCGACCGCTTTGTGTTGTCATTTTCTGCTGGATTATGGCAGATCCGCGTAACCTTTGCCATTATCTGACCACGCTTCTGAATCAACACTTTCACAGTAGCATCGTTTCAAATCTGGCAGCAAATTAACGAATGTTGGAGAGAAAAATCAGTGCCCAGTTACTTTTGGAACATTTCTAAATACATATATCCAATCTGAACTACATATAGAATCATAAATATACGACGATCTTTGAGGTGGCAGTTGATGGAGATCACATTATTTCGTTTTATTGTAGGCCCAAATCTCTGAAAACATAAACATTTCGTGGCGGAAATTCGATCCACTTGTATGATGTAAAACATAAATAAAAATTTAAACTATACCGACAAAATATTTTAACTGCAAACCCCCCCCCCCCTACACAGTTCCGACGCTAATGTCCACTGTTTTGGCAATTTCACGAACAGAGTACGGTTTCAAAAAGCGTACCACTGCCAGCTCATATTTTTTGGTCCGATACCCCCTTTTTGCTCCCAGATTTCGATAAATCTTCAAGAGAACACGTTTCTCCAAACTTCTTAACAATCTTGAACACTGCAGAATTAGTGTTGATTATATAAACAATTTGTGAACATTTTGAAGAAATGGCAAAAGGGACTTGTGTGACGGAGATGAAACAACGGATTATAACTCTATTCAAGGAACAAGGCTACTCGAATCAGTCAGTTTCCAAGAAAATCGATTGATCCGAAAAAAACAATACAGAAATTTTTCAGAAATGTGTGAACTATGTTGTAAGACGTTCCACGATAGGACAAAGCAAATTGTCTTTGCGGCTTATAGGGTAAACGAGCAGGAAAGCAACTAAAAATCGATTACCCTGTTCGGAAATTTAAGACAAATTGGATGTTCCAGCATCGTTCAGACATATCCCACGCATTTTGAACGAATCTTTAAAATTCTATAAGAAGATCCGTCCCAAATTCGTGAGCAAATACATAGAATGGAAAGCAGAATGGCGAAAAAGTTTAATTTGGACGGACCGGATTGTTGTATATGCTAACCCAAGTAACATTTTTTGTTTTATTCCAGCCGTATAGCACTCCTCCCGGCTTTGTTGATAAAACTACATTCAAAACTGTTTTGTCTACCAACACCTCCTCTATGCTTCTTCAAAGTCGAAATGTCTACAAAACGCCCCACTCTATAGACGGATGTGTAAAAAAATTTATAAAACAAGACCATAACGATTTAGAAAATGTTCTAGTGAAAGATGTTATGGCCAATTTAGAACCATCATAAAACCTATTGGCTGCCACGAAGACCAGCATACGGCAAGATGGCCACAGCTGTCAAATTTCACTGTGATATCGTGGTTGGTTTTTGTTGTTCTGCTTTGTTCGATTCTCTGCTCTTCTCATTCATTCAGCAGTAAATAATATCAAAGTAAAAAGTTCTAGTGTTGTGGGAAATTTGGTTTGATAGCAAAATATCCAAAACAAATTAAGTTTTTTACAACGTTTCTTGCTCCAAATCATCAGCGCATTTAATTTTATGGTGCATATTGGCACAATAAGAGCCGACAATTGATGCGCCTCAGAAATTATGCGAGTTAACAAGAACAAAAAACAAAATTAAAATAAATATATTCGATAAATTCATCTTGAATTTCCAGCGTATTGATGGAATTCAATAAGGTTATCTAAAAGAATGCCGATATTGGCCTCGGATTTACGGTTCATTTGCATTAGATTTTAAATTTGGTGCATTTATTTTCCCACAATTCAATTATTTCTTATATTTCAATACGCCGATTGGAAAAAAATCACAGAGCTGTCAAAAAGCCAAGTTATCTTCGCAATTACTACTATAAAACTATTTGGTCATGCTTTTGCTGTTTCAAAACCAAATTGAAGCAAACTTTATTTGTTGTTTTTATTTGTTTCCCACAGATGGCGTTTCGTTAGGAGCACCTACCGGAAACAAACTACCACCCCTTTTTTTCTTTCAAAACAAAACAAAACTGCCATCCCCTCTTTTCCTTACGTCACGATTTTTGTATTATCCTTGGGATTATGCACTGCTTCGGCTCAAAATGATTCTCATTGCCGGGGTTTTGGTTTTTGGAGCGGGGCGGGGGCGGCATGGTGATTGATTTGTGGCCAAATTTTCTGAAACTCGGCAAAAAGATGTACTTTTATACGAAGAATATTTTAATCGAGTTTCAGACCATTGGCCAACAAAACCCCCCAAAGACGAATAGAATTATTTTGTGCCGAAGTAGCGCTTAACCCTACATATTTTTGAATGTATTACGAGGGTCTCTGAAGCTCCCTTAAAAACGTGAAGTTATTTATACACGCCTACTTTAATAGTTGTTTATGGTGACTTCCCTCAATGCCAAAAGCCGATTAATACATTTACTGGAGGCAAAATAGTTTTAAAGTGCTTTTTCAACTGACCATAATAAGATACAGAGGATGAGTCCTAAAACGGCATTTCAAAACAGAATTTTAAAAGGTCGTAAAGTCGAAATAAAACCTTTGATAGGAGTTAATGGAATTTGAGAAAACAAGGTTTGAGGATCGTTGTAAACAAGCTGTGTAGATTCTCATAAACCTGACTAAAATACGAAACCTATAAGCACCTCTTGATGTCATAATAAAACCAAATTGATTTCTAGTGGCTTTCATAAAACTTTAAAGAAACTAATTAAAACTGGATGGATTTGGCAATGTTAATAGGGATTCGCAGGATCTGTGTGTGTGTCCAATCTAACACCCATCGGCCGGCAATTGTATTATGGAAGAAATCTGTTTACAACAATCATTCAAGTGACCATCGGAAGCAGCTTTAATCCAGGAGCTAGAAAGTGATAGCTCTACTGCAGATCCAGCAACCCATTTCAGAATGTCTGGAGAGTCACGCCCATTCCGAGGTTACTTTCACATACAATAAGCCCCGCATGTTAAAATTACCGATATCATTTGGATAAACACTGCAACACACTTCCAGATTTGGAAATTTTAAATTTCCAAACCAGGCAAGTATTTAGTATTACTTGAAAATAAGATTATAGTTATATAGTTATTATCTCGCCCATGTCCACCTTCTCAATCACACTATCTTGTTCACTCGTAAAAATAAAAATTGTCAACGTTAATTCGTAATTAATTTCATGCACTCGCGATTAAATATGCGCAAAAACTAACGTTGCTAAACCGCCCGCTAGATATGCAACCTGCATAACAAAACTCTGTACACCAACTGGAGAATGCACCTGAAATTATGTGTAAGCTTTTCACCCGCCCGTGCGCGTTGTTTTCGGTTGCTACAGCAAATGGCCGTTCTCTACATTGCACTAGTCTTCTTTTTTTTCACTCCACACTCTGCCAATAATGCAAATCCCCGCTATGAGGCGACTCTATATCGAGCTTCAAAACTGCTAATAATCATCGATTCACTCGCGACAAAGCGGAAAAACACTCTAAACTAATAATTTATGCCCGAGTTTCACAATATTACAACTAATAATCAAAACTAAGCTGATGTAACTCGTCTTCCAGGTGCGGGGGCGAAGCACAAAAACAAAAAAAAAACGGGGAAATACTACCGACACTCACACATTTTGATAGGGAATCGATTGTATTCACTACGGCTTACACAATGCACGCGGAGATTTTATGATTTCACTGTTAGTTCAAGTTAAATTACGAATTATTGTTTTCGCGAAAACGACGCAGCAAAAACAAAACACGTCAGTTTCGAAGCACGGCTTGCTGCGATCTAATAGGGATTCGCAGGATCTGAACCAAAAAGGCTTCGTCAGATCCAAGTGACATTATGGAGGTGGAAGTTTGATGGTATGAGGACCTATTTCACAACATGCCAATCTTTCAATTTGTTTCATATCAACAAGAATGAACTCCGAAATGTATTTGGATCTACAGGAGGATGCTTTGGTCGGGCACATGAAGAATGACGTACCATAAAACCTAATTTTTCATAATAATAATCACGTAAAGGGTGTCCCACATCACATTGCATCACGAAAAAAAGAGCTGTAGAAAATTACACATTGGGTATTTCTCTTGAAAATTTGGGTAAAAGTAGTTTAGAGTGTTTTTTTGCTGAATTTTTATCGCTGTCCGTTTTTCGAAAATAAGAAAAAATGTCGTCACCCGAAAAGCATACTCAACTCTCTCATCGGGACATTGGAAAACAACTCGGAATCGGGCAGTCAACGGTGAGTCGTGTGATTAAACGTTAATACGAAACTCTGAACATCGAACGGAAGGAGAAATGCGGTCAGAATGGATGTTATATTAGTGATCAGGATAACAAGCGTGTTGTGAAAGCGTTTAAGCGGAATCCCAATGCTTTGGTCAGGGATGTGGCCAAAAATTTGAATCTGTCCCTAGTCTTTCGTCCAGAGAGCCAAGAACCGAGAGGAACGGCATACGAACAAAGGGCAGAAGGCAGAGAAAGCCACGGGCCCGGAAACTGTACACCCAGATGCTGACAAAGCCTCATTGTCTCATCATAGATGATGAGACTTACGTCAAGGCGGACTTCCGGCAGCTTCCGGGGCAAGGTTTTTCACCGCCCAGTACAAGTTTGATGTTCCAGAAGAAGTAAGGAACCAGAAACTTCCAAAGTTTGCCAAGAAATACATGATTTGGAAAGTGATCTGCTCAAGTGGCAAACGGAGTGCGCCATTCGTGACTGCCGGGACTTTAAACGGGGCGATCTACCTCAAGGAGTGTCTACAGAAGCGTCTGCTTCCTCTGTTGAAGAAATACGAGGGCCCTACGATCTTTTGGCTGGATCTAGCTTCGTTCCAAAATTAAAATCTAGGGTTTTTTTTTCATTAGGGCGAATCTACAATTGAGAGATTCTCTCCGGGCTCGCTCTCTTTCATTCATTACAGCGCCATTATAAAACTTTCGAGGGATTCTTTAGTACAGATTGAAACACAACAGTGCTGGCTAGCATACTCTACAAAAATTAGAATGAAAAACGTTTATAAATCGGTTTATAAATGAAAGAGAGCGAGCCCGGAGAGAATCTCTCACTTGTAGATTCGCTCTAATGAAAAAAAAAACCCTAGAAATGTTGTCCTTGAGTGGTACGAAGCCGACGGGGTCACTTTCGTACCCAAGGAAATGAACCCCCCAAACGCACCGGGACTAAGGCTCATCGAAAAATACTGGGCTATTGTGAAGCAGGCACTACGGAAGCATCCCAAGAAGGTCATATCTGAGGAAGACATGAAGAAAAGGTGGGTTTCCGTACAGAAGAAGCTGCAGCCAGATGTTGTACAGAACTTAATAAGTGGAGGTAAGCGTAAAGTGCGAGCGTACGCATTGAAGTTGAATAAAATAAATAAGCCAAAAGCTTACTGATGGGTTATATTATATTGTCTGAAAGTTTGAAATGGATCGGTCAACTGGGTAATTTTCTACAGCGTTTTTTTTCCGTGATGCAAATTTGATGTGGGACACCCTTTAATTATTTATGTTTCCATGTTTGGTGAAAAACGCATTCAACCGCTTGAATGGCCGGCATGCAGTTCTGACTGCAACGCCATAGAGAATCTCTGGGGCATCTTAGCTGGGATGGTGTACGCACATAGTCGACAATATGACAGTGTTTCCCCAACCCACCCCCTCCCAAAATTTTTTTCCCCCCGCCCCCCTCATTTCCACCATTTTTTTTTTTTTACCCCAATGGCAACAACCTTTTTTTTTTTTTTTTTTTTTTTCCTTTTTTTTTTTTCCCAACATCATATTCCCCAAAAAATTAATTTACTTTTGGAAGCAAAACAAAGACAAGCTGACGTGCGGCTAGACTAATATCTAGCACAGTTTGCGCATTAAATAGTGATGAGAATTACAAGTTTCCTTCACACTGTGTCGGCTTTCTTTTTTCATGCGCTTTGAGACTGACAAAATACTACCACTCAAATGCTCAATAATAATTCAAATTCTACGTTGACTAGTAAAAAATGCTGTAGACTTGCAGAGTTCAAATTTTTATCATGTGAAATTATGCTTCCCATCTACACAATTTCGAATAGCATTGCCACTTATCAAACAAACTTCATGTAATCGAGTTCAAGAACGAACCGTTCCCAGCCGTGCTCGCTGGTACGAACTCATTTCACCAATTTTCTTTCCATTATACCGAAAATGCATGTTCCATGCGCGGTTTCCACTTGTTTGATTAATAAAAAGTGCAATTTATTTTTAACTCACCTATGCAGATTGCAATTGCCCTCGTTGCAATTTATTACTCCTCACGCCGGCAGCCCCTCATTGAAAAAAAAAAAAAAGAACCAGGACAAACGGTTGAAGGCGGGGGAGGAAAAATCGCTGAATCGAACATTTAATCAAATCGAACCTGATTTCGGGAAACGATCGGTTGTTCGGTATAGGCAAATATTTTACCGTATGATTCCATTTCTCCGTATTCCAACAATATCCCATGCAGGTTGGACAGACAAAGACAGGCGGAAAGGTCACAGATGGGATGGGAACACTCTCGGCCCAAGTTGTTTGCAAATTATTATTCCACATTCGGTCGTTCGTTTTTGTTCACAGTAGATGTCGCGAGATGATCAATTTCAATTCTTGGCAATGGCAAACAACCATCCGATGGATGTTATGTTAACTTGTGCTTGTGTTTCTGTAAGTTTACCCCGGGAACATTATCTCTGCGACATCTATCACATCATTGTTTTGCGCCTTTCGTTGGAAAACCAGTCTGGGTCAGCAGAATCGGCAAAAATGTATCATATTTACTCGGTAAGATGTGGGACGGGAGGCAAGGAAGCTGGGCAAATCCTTGAAAGATCTTACTCCGATTACGTTCGGTTGATTTTGAAGTTGGAGGGAGGGAGGCCGACGGCAAAGTGATGGATGAAAGCCGAAAGAGTCAGCGGGGATTAAAACGAGACTGATGGAAGCAAAAATCGACAAATGTGTACACAATGCATCATATGACTGCCGTTGTCGGTTGAGCCCCCGACGGAGAACAGTTACAAGTCACGCTGCAGTGGATTACCCGAGAATGATGCTGTGGGGTCCACCACTAATTGTTCATTATTTCCTAATGAGTGAATGTGCGGAATAAATACCATCCAACAGCCCCTCGTTTGGCCCGAACCGTGGCTGTCACACTGCACCAGAACAGCATGTTTGTTTTGCATCGAACAACTCTGTATCTTGCTTCCCTCAGACATCAGATTCTGATTCTGAGAGCCGAGATAAAATAAACACCGAAGCTGAGTATCACAACAAAACAACGAAACCAGAATCTCACAACCATAGCCGTGTAGTTCACCAGAAGAATAAAGGCAAACGAATGGAGATTGTAAAACTCTCCCGATACCACACGTAATGGCTCACATATCCGGATTCTCGGTGTTGATGGTGGTGAATTCGAACCATTCTTCGCATTCGGATCGAATTTCAAAGGACTTTAAATTTGAAAACGAATAGAGGAAGACTTACCATTTGTCAACCGGATCGATGAGACCAACAGACAGAGCCACAGTGCCGTCGTCATTCGTAGATTCATACCGGTGCTCATTCGATAGTGTATTCCCATTGCGGGGCGAGTCTTTTCCGCTTCCGGTTCTTGCACCTTTGGCAGTTGAACACCTTTCACTTATTCACTTGAAGGAGAAAATGCGTGCACGCTGGAAGTGGAGATTGCTATCGGCGTCGATCGTCCGTCACAGGAAACGCACTTCGCTTGGCTTGATAAAGTTATTCGGCACTCAATTCGTCATTACGGGGCGTGGAGAGCTGGGTGTTGTCGGTGCAATAGTTGTTTTTGTTTAACTAGCTGCCAGCGAGCTGCAATGGTGCTTCTGAAAAGAATCAACAAAGACAAATTGAATTAGACTTTGAGCGTAAACGGTTATTATTATGGACAAGATTTTTGTAGGTTGGGCGTTTATTGAGTTTGCTGATTTCAGTTATATGATCGTACTTTTGACTTTATACCGCCCTTCAAGTTCAGTGATTTTTGTGCACAACCTGGACGCAACTGACCAGTTTTTTTTGAAGTCTGACATAAGGAATCCACGTACATTTGCGTTGTACGCGTGTATTTGTGATGGTTTTAATGTGTTCATCATAGCATGCTGTGCGTTTGGCTATCATCTTTCGTTTGTTTACTTATTTGCACCGTTTAAATTCTTCGTTTTCAAAATGTCGCGCATTGAAAAAGACGTGAAAATTTAGGTTTTGGACACATGGCTAGGTGAAATGGGTGTAACTATGCGACAATTGGCGAAGCGCTTTGGAATTCATCACGCGAGTGTAAAATCTATCATAAGCAAGTTTGGGGAATACTGTTCTTTGGATGAACTGCCCGGAAGAGGCAGAAAACCCGCATCTTCCAACTCTTAACTGGATAAGAAGCTTATTAGAGCTACCACTCTGATTCGGAAGAACAAATCAATGTCGATACGTGATTTGGCCAATAAAGCGTCTGAATGATTCAACGTATCAAGAAACGGAACAACTAAAAGACCTACAAGAAGCAGAAAATCGCCAAACAATGTGCAACAACAAGGGCCCGGAAACTGTATTCGCGAGTATTGCAGCGACCGAATGCATGTATGTTGATGGACGAAGAAACCTATGTTCACGAGGACTCAAAAACCCTTCCAGGTTCACAATATTGAACTGCCGTCGTAGGGGAGGATGTAAGCGATGTAGACAGGCCGATTCAAGTAAAGAAGTTTGGTCGAAAAGTGCTGGTATGGCAAGCAATATGTTCCTGCGGTATGAAGTCAGCTATTTTTTACACTACCGGAACAATCAATGCGAAAATCTATCGATCTGAGTGTCTGAAGAAGAGGTTGCTGCCTTTATATCAGAAGCATAGTACCCCTCCACTGTTTTGGCCGGATTAGGCGGTGGCGCATTACGCAAAACCAACTCTCAATTGGCCAAGGGAAAAGGGTATAGATTTCGTTCAAATTGGCCTCAGCCTCGGCCCATCGAACGCTATTGGGTGATTGTGAACAGGGTCTTCAAAAAGACTGGTAAAGCAGCTGAGAATAGGATTTCAAAAAAAAAAATTGGGCTAACGCGTCCAAAAAATGTGATGAAACACTTGTCCGAAAAAACTTGATGAAAAGTGTTCGATCAAAAATTCGCTAATTCGTGAAAGAATAATTTTAACTTCATCCGATCTTCAGAATGTTCGAGTTCAATCCCGTACTTATTTTCGATACAGTTCTTATTGTGGGCCACTGCACCTGCCTCTTTGAGGTTCCGCTTGACGATTGCCCAGTAGCGTTCGATCGGTCGTAGTTGGGACAATTTGGAGGGTTGACGTCCTTAACGTTTGCATTTTAAAAAAATGGACAAAAATTGCCGATTTTTCATGGGTTTACCTTCATCCGCACTGACGAAACTACCCATGCAGCATCAATCATAGTAACCCATGAGTCAGCAGACAAAATTTGACAGCTCTATCAGTCGAACTCTAACCGTGATGGCAAAAACAGTGAAGCAACTCCATTCAGAAGTGTGCGCGTTCAAAGAACGGCACCCCGCCGCGTCGAAAACGGACATCGTGTGGCACTTTGTGGAAACCGGATACGCCCGTTCCGGCATCTTCAACATCTTGGCACTATAAGACAACAATAAGAGCATTGATAGAAAGCCGACGACCCTGAGCGACAAGAAGCTCCAAAGGATGCTGAAGAGGAAGACCGAGCGAAACGTGGCTACATCACTGCGTGCGCTTGGCCGGGAGGTCGGTTCAACCGGCCAAACAGTGAAAAAGTACCTGGCAAACATGAAGATTTATGTCAGGAAGCGGAAGCCGCGTCCACTGGTTTCGGAGCTGCTGGCGCAGCGGCAGCGGCTGAATAAATGGTCAACTCGATTTTCCCGGCGAATCGCGACGTGGCAGTGGTGATGGACGACGAGACCTATCTCACCTTGTATGGCAACGACTAGCAGAGAACTTCGTATTTTACTTCCCCAACGAAGAAAGTGAGCTCCGTGGTGAAGTTCATTTCACACACCAAGTTCCCCAAGAAGGTGCTGCTGTGGCTGACAATCAGCGAAAAGGGGATGTCAAAGCCGCTCTTCTTTCGCTCTGGACTGGCCGTGAACGGGGAAATTTATAGTACGAATTGCCTGCCGGAAGTTGCGTCGTTCATCAAGAAATACCATAAGAGCGAAGACGCGGCGTTCTGGCCAGATCTGGCCCACTACTCGAAGCGATCGTTGGAGAAGAAGAAGCGGCTGAATATCGATGTGGTACCCATGTCAGCGAACCCGCCCAACGTCCCCCAGCTGCGTCCCATCGAGAATTTCTGGGCCAAACTGAAGCGTAAGATCTACTCCAACAATTTTGTTGCGAAAACTGAGGAGGAATTGATAAATAAAACGAAGAAAGAACTCAAAAACAAACCGATTTCGGGTAAATTGGGGCAAAATGAGCCACTTCTCATGCTTTGCACAGGATGAAATCAGTGTCAATCGATTTATTGGCGTTTTTTTCCTATAGAAAAGCATCAGTTCATGTATAAATACTAGCGATTTGAAATAAGTCCGATTACAGCCTCGACTATGCCCACTGTGCATCGTTTTGGCAATCTTGTTCCACTTGGTTCTCAATTCATTGATGCTTTTGACGACACTGCCGTTTACCTTCAGCTTCCTCTTCATAATAGCCCAAAATCTCTCGATCTCTGAGCTGGGGACAGTTTGGTGGGTTGACTTCTTTCGGTTTAAACTGAATCCCGTTGGTTTCATACCACTGTAGCACTGTTTTACTGTAATTACAGCTTGCAAGATCTGGCCAAAACATGACAGGTTCATTGTGAGATCTGATGAATGGCAATATTCGCTTTTGGAGACATTCCGTTCTGTACAGCTCTGAATTAAATGTCTTATCAGTGATGAAAACCTTGGTCTTCCTACCGCAGCTATAGAGACCTTGCGAAATCATGTATTTACGTGCAAATTTATCTGCAACACAAACTTGAATTTGGCAGGAACATCTCCCCGAGCCGTAAAATTTTGGCCCGGTAGCGGTTTGAAATCGGCCTTTACATAGGTTTCATCATCCATGAGGATACAGCCATTGAATTTTGTCAACACCTGATCCTACAGTTTTCTGGCCACATCGTGCTGCTTCTGATACCTATTTGGTTGTCAACAGCCACGGTATGACTTGAAGCCTTCCCGGAGACGAATCCGTTGCACGGTACTGCGTGCAGCGCGAAACTTTTTGGCCAAATCGCGGTCTGAGATGTTGATGTTTGCCTTGATGTTCTTCATGACTTTGTTCCTCAGTTGACGGTTGAAGGTACCCGCTCGACGCTTGCTTTGAGGCTTGCGATCCATCGACAAAGTTTCTCTGTACTTTTTTAAAACACGCCACACGGTATTTCAGGGAAAATCCAACACTTAGGCAAGTTTTGGCCCAGACCACGAAGGGTTTTCCAAATGATTGTGCACAATTATTGTTCTTCTTTCTTCTTCCATTTTGTATTTCTCTGAAACACGTTCGAACTGTACCGTGAAAAAAAAAAACTTCTGATGTTGTTATTGTTATAGGGAACACATAAGATGTCATAGTTTACAAATCCGACCACTAGGGTCGATGTAAGAATCAAAAATCTTTGTTCCAATACTAAATGGGCCACACTTTAAAATGTATATGATGTGTTCCACGAATTTATGTCTTAACTCTATCATATATGTGCATTAGATAAGTTTAAAAACGACATAGGTATTTCTTTCAAACTGGACACATATTATTTTCTGCAATATCAAAGGCACATATATGAAATGAAGCATAAATTTATGCGACAAATTATGTTATTTTGAATCAAATATCGCCTAAATCAGGTCTGCTGTGTGAAATATTGCAAGCATTATCGTTGCTTACGCTTACTTTGCAAATGAACGAATGGAAATTTTACGCGTCTGTAAAACTTCATCACTTCTGTCTATGTGGAAGTATATGTTTACACAGAAAAAAAACATTCGTGCATTGTGCGAAAACAATACATATATGAATGTAGCTGCGAATATGTTGTTCTAGAGAAGTGACCGAAGAGAAGTGACAGAAACATTGGACGCGCTGATCCTGTCATGGACCGAAAGGTGAAAAGGATATTAACGAAAAACCCAAATCTCTCCATTCGAACGGTGGCTCGTAAAATAGGGATGTCGCCTGGTTTTGTCCAAAAATCAAAACAACGTTTGGGACTTAAGTCGTATCAAGTAAAAACAGTTCCAAATTTCAACGAAAAACAGAACTTGGCAGCAAAATCACGGGCTCGACGTTTGTACTGCGAATATTTGACGAAGTTTTCATGCGTTGTTATGGACGATGAAACTTATCTCCTGGAGGATTTCAAGCAGCTTCCAGAGCTGGCTTATTATTCTGCTATGGCCAGAAATGCTACCACTGAGCATTTCAGAACGAAGAAGGCATCGAAATTTCCCAAAAAATACCTTGTGTTGCAAGCAAATTACACGTGTGGTAAAAAGAGTAAATCTTTCGTCACAACAGGCTCAATCATCAAGGAGATCTATCAGAAAGAGTGTCTGCAGAAGCGATTGCTATCCTTCATCAAAAGTCACAAGGAAAAACCTTTGTTCTGGCCCGATTTGGCATCATGCCACTATGCTAAAACTGTGATGGAGTGGTACCAAGCAAATCAAGTGAACATTGTACCAAAAACCTCAAACCCGCCAAATTGCCCAGAGCTACGACCAATCGAGAGATATTGGACTCTGATGAAGCGGAAGCTTTCTGGAAAGAAGCAAGGAATCAAAGACATCAAACACTTCCAGCAAATTTGGACAAAGACGGCTTCTACGATTTCTGAAGAGTCTGTACAAACCCTAATGGACGGAGTTTAGCGCAAAGTTCGAAAATGTTATGCAAATATCGAATAACTATGTTTTGTTTTCACGAATTGTTAAAACACATCCCATGAATCTGAAATAAACAACTACGACGGAAATTTTATTGCGAAATTTATGTTTTATTCATGTTTTGAGGTGTCCGCATTATTGCGGATACAGACCTTACAATGAACGAGACATTTGTTTTATATACGAAACGGACGAAAGCGGATTTACGAATAAATATTTTCAGTGCATAGCTGGTTATCTATTGACTGTCATCGCAAAACTAACTTAGCCGAACCGTACAATGTATGAGCGGCCGAATGAAAACCAAATTAACGTGTTCATTATTTACATTCTAATTATGCTTTCATTTGAACCATCAACCTCTCTCACGCAGCCGAATAGACAATGTGTCTGCTTTTTAGGTGACCAAGTGAGGTGTTGGTTTTGCTACTTTTGTTGTTTGTTCGTGCGCGGGTTTAATTTTTTATTTCATTTTGCTTCGCTGGATGACCAATCGAGGCAATCGCGATTCAAAAGAAAATTAGCGTACTTTAGCTTTTGTTGTTAGATAATTCCATCGTCGTCGACGCTGATGGGAGATGATGAGACGATGCATAAGCATCGATGCATGGATAGTGGACGTTGAAGAAAATGAAGAGATCTACACTAGGTCAGCTGGTTTGGTTTCATATGAGGAATTTTTCGAGTTAATCAGCCTGGTCGATTGGATGCTTTGACATGAATTGTGGAGTCCTTAATTGCAGGTGAAGTGATTGTGCATTGTTCTTGTTTTTATCGAGAGCTCTTCTAGTCACGTCTCGGACGATCCTTGAAAGTAGGTAATTGGTACATAAGTCGTTAGCACTTGATTACGTTCACTTGACCCGGAGTTAAGTAGGTTTTTGTGTACATCACAAGATAATAGGACTACATCAAAAAGGTTAAGCAACGTCAACATCTGGTGAGTTTTTTTCCCACGGCTTCAACGAACTGTGAAATTTTATCATCCTTCATTGCCTAAAAACGGGTTAGGAAAATTTAAAATTCAGAATTCTATTCCCGCATTGCAAACACATTCTCATCAACACCCTATTTCGGTAGCAGTGAAAAATTAGAATTTCAAATCAGATCTCTGCCAGCCCTTTGATCTCCTCAAAATTTACCACTTCTAGGTTTCTCAAGACACGTCAAGCTTCGGCGAAAAAGCATTGATAGCGGGCATTCTGATTGCTTATTCATTAATTTTTCTCCTCCTCTGTCCTACAAAACATTTCCTCAAAAATAAACAATGCCTGATCAAAAACTGAACTGTTTGGCAAGCTGATGAAAAGTCAAACAAATAAACTGACTGCCTTGATACCGGCGTCCAAACTGCCGAGCGCGCTGCTGATGTGGCTTAACATCTGTAGATCATAAAATAAGGCCAAAGCGAAAGTGAAACCTTTTGCAACATAACGAGCGTGATGCCCTTTATGTCTCTTCGACTGCTGCTGATCCATTATTGGACGACCAGCGACGTGGTGTTTGATGATGGTTAACATATGGCCTCAATTAGCCGATAGTTGCGTTGCCTGGGTGCTAGCCGCGTACGGGTCGGTCCCAAAAATAATATATAGTATATAGTTCAACTTGGTTTTTTTCCTTCTACTCAACGTTGTATGGTTTGATATTTCAGCCTATAATTTTACCACTTCCAACATGCTTGGAATTCAGAAGTGAAACATTTAAGAACTATGTCAAGTGCGTGTGCCCATGAAAGAGAGCGCCCAATGCTCGTCGATTTGATGGCGGTCAGTTCTTAGAAGTTTGATGAAGAGGTAATGTTTCAACTGTTTTTTTTTTCACTTTAGTATGATGGTACAATACATAGAGCGGCCTGTGATCTAATTAAACCCGTAACGGCATGTGTTCCGTGGAATTGGAGACACTCGAATCAATCCGGGTTGAGTAATGATTATGTTTTATTTTTATGTTTTATTTGGAAGACACCAACATGATGAGTTTTTTGGCTAGAGTTTTTCGGTAGAGCTTTGAGGTTAATCTTTGCGCAAAACTCATTTTGAAACACGTTCAACCTTGATAAAATTATCAAATCTTGTAAAAGTAGTTGATCTATAATTTAAAAGTATCTAAATTAAAACAAAAATGAGAAACTAAAATTTTATCAAAGTGTTCAGTTGTTCAGATTTCGGTAAAATAAAATAATCAAATGAATAATTTAACAAAATTTGATAAAATGAAGTAGCATTTAGCTCGACACCCTCAATTGATGAATCGTACAAATCATTCAAAGAAGTGAAGTTCAGAAATTCTCATAAAATGCAACAATAAAAGGTGTTTTGATCAAAATTTGGCCGACTTAAACTTGACGCATTTCCTTTCATCGTGCATTAAAAAATGTTGCACACCCCTCACTTTGAAGATGTGTGCGTGTAGCATCATGCCTCTATTTTTATTTTGAGATTAGCACTTCAGTTATCAAAATGTCGTCGAAGGAAGAGAAGCAAAGCATCAAAATTTTGCACGTGCATGGCAAAAATCCAAACTGTTCTCACGCCAAGTTGGCGAAATTGTTGAATGTGGCCAAATCAACTGTTACCAACGTATTAAAAGTGTTCGGTGAACGTTTGTCGACAGCCAGGAAAGCTGGATCGGTGGGAAATCGAAAGCCGGAGGCCACAGCGACGACAAAAAGAGTTGCCCGCTGTTTCGAGCGGAACCCCAACCTCTCCGTCCGAGATATCGCAAAGAAGCTGGGAGTGGCGCCTTCAACCGTGGATAGAGCTAAAAAAAGAGCTGGACTGTCGACTTACAAGAAAGTGGTGACTCCAAATCGCGACGATAAACAAAACACGTCGGCCAAAGCACGATCGCGAAAGTTGTACACGACGATGCTGACGAAGTTTGATTGCGTGGTACAGGACGATGAAACTTACGTCAAGGCAGACTTTAAACAGTTTCCTGGACAGGAATTTTATACAGCAACCCGGACGTGGAAATGTGGCAGATATTTTCAAGCACATTCAACTGTCAAAGTTCGCGAAGAAATATCTGGTGTGGCAGGCCATCTGTACTTGAAGACTATACTGGCTTGAAGAGCAACGTTTACATTGCAACCGGAACCGTCAACCAGGAAATTTATCTGAGCAAGTGCCTACAAAAACGTCTACTGCCTTTCCTGAAGCGACACAATTGTTCCGTTCTATTTTGGCCGGATTTGGCATCTTGCCATTACGGAAAAAAATGCCATGGAGTGGTATGCTGCCAACAACGTTCAAGTGGTGCCCAAGGACAAGAACCCTCCCAACACGTCAGAGCTCCGCCCAATTGAACAATATTGGGCCATCGGCAAGCGGAACCTTAAGAAGACTCAAACAGCTGTTGTGAGCGAGAAACAGTTCAAGGCAAACTGGAGTTCTGCGGCAAATAAAGTGGACAAGGAGACTGTACAAAATCTCATGGCGATTTTAAACGAAAGACCCGGCAATTCGCATTCGTTATAAAGGATGCTTAGCTGAATATTTTTTCTGTATTCTGTATTAATTGTACTTGAAAAAGAAAAAGAATTTGACTTATTAATAAAAACTTTGATCGACTCACACACATAACTGTTTGACCAAACTTTAGACACATGATGTATTCGGAAAATTTAATTTAAAAAATAAGATCTATCTTTTTGTTTGGGCGAAGAACCATTTTTTTTTCATTTCATTGCCAGTTCGCTTTGCTGTGTTTTACGTATTTAGAAAAATTTACATATCTCCTTAAGAAAAATGTAAAATGTCACCTTTAAAATGTTGAAAAGCAATTCTTTTACCATCACACTACAAGATCATGAAGTTTGCTCGTGGTTTTCCCCATATCATCTTGTCCATCTTGCTCTGAAACACAAACTTGACCATCTTTTTCGCCTCCAGTTCCGATTACAACTCATTACTCGCATTCCAAATATTTACGCATCCGCCTGTCCCGCGTCTGATTATTATCGAAACTACCCATAAATTAAGACCCTTTTAAACAATTACCCATGCAAAAGTCGCATTCCCAAATCCGGCACCAGACAGCCGATTAACTTTTACTACCAGCCAAAACAACTCATTTCGGCTTAATTGTAGCCCTGATAAAAACCTCGCTGCCCGAGAGCGCGAGGCTCGGATGCATAATGCATTTTCTCCTTATTTATAAATGTATCACTCTCTTTAAATACTCGGAGCCAGTGCACCGTTTCGTTGGTTTTGTCGCTGCTACCTGATCCACGAAATGATGGATGATTATGTGAAGTGCCCTTCCTTGAGGTGCGTGTGTACCACCCGTTTGATTTCTCGGTCGCGATATGCCAACCAAACCAGTCCCCCGACAAGTCGCTGGCCGATTGTTCTGTCCGCTGAGCGTGATCTTCGCAGGTCTTAAAAAGAAGTCGTCGTCACACGGAACAAAGACAAACAATTCATCCCCTCTGAACGCAATCCCCGAGCGGCCATCGTTGCTGTGCGAAAGTGTAAATTAATTGCTCTTTTATGCTGTAGGGAACAGAAATTGTTGGCGAGTTTATACTTTTTACGATTCTTCCAAAACAACAACAGCAAACAACGTGGAACAATGATAAACCAGCCCACCTTGGAAAGTGTCTCGGATCTAATTTCCGAATCTCTTCAAGCACTTTTACGACCGGATCGTTTCACCAACTCGTTCTTTTTGTTTGCCCTCCTGCCTGAATGAACCATTATTAACCCGCGAGCAGCAACACAATTATGTGACAACTTTTTATCTCTTGGCATTTGAAAGGTAATTGCGAGCCTGTATCTATTTACCGTGTTGTCAAATTTGTTAATAGGTGACGGTCGTAAAGTGCCTTGGATTTCCATTGGAGACAAATCTAATTTCGTTCGCCAGCTGAGCATCAAATCCGAATTTCAAATTTGCCATCATAAAAGTCGTACTTCCAGTTTTGATCACCTCTCAGATGACCCGAAATGACAGCTTCCGATTTTGGAATCCATAATCAACCAGCAAACAACGGTGACTGTGCGTGTGTGGAAGACGCTCGCTTCGCTTCCGGACAGCTGTTGCCATTGCGTGGCTGTGACCCGAGCAGAATTCAGAACCGCTGTCAAACCCTTTTCAGCCGCCGCAGTAATTTTGCACCCTGAGAAAGGAAACATTTGGTGGATGCCGTGCTGGTGGTTCCTTCCAGGAAGCTAGAAGACAGAGCCAGGCCAAATGCGGCCGGTTATGACGATGATGATGGAATTTCCAAGTCTGCTCAGTTTGACGTGAAGGATCGAATTTCGACCGAACAGGCTAATAACAACGCGCCGAGCGAGCTATCAGACTGCGAAAACCCCCTTCTGATTGAGATATTGGATTCGTTCTGGATTGTGTGTGTGTGTGTGTGTGCGTTTGTTTTGTTGATGAGCGGTCTGGATAGGCGTGCATGGAAGAATGATTTGAATGAGATTCATTCAGCTGTCGATGGAAAGTATCGGTTTTCATAAGTATGCGATTGATTTTTTCAGTTGTGAATCTGGTGGATATATGGTAAACTGCAGCTGGAAACAGGCGAGTTTGGGAACAAAGGAATGATTGTTTTAGCTTGTTCGGATTCGGGATTTTTTTTCTGAATGATATATGTGTCATAAATAAAACTTACGAATATCGCTTTCAGTTCTGAAACAATCAAAGCAGAACCACACCATAATGCATTTTGAATTCAAATTAAACCAATTATTGTTCTCAATTGTACTGCCTTTTCGACATTCTGCTAGCTTTTGGGGATTATTTTATTTTCACTTTTTTTAACCTTCCTAATGCATTAGGAAAAAGGTAAACATAGTGCATTCAGGGTCAAAAAAGACCCAAGACTTTGCTTCGCTCCCAAATATTTATTTTTGAACCGATTTTTGATATCTTTGTCTCAAATGAAAGGTAAAGATTCTTAGAACGCCATGCTGACCTGTTTTGTTTTTTGATTGGCCATTCTGGGTACATAGGTACCCAGAACCGGTTGCGGTATGCATGCGAAGTGAACAATTTTGGAACCTCAAGTATTTGTACCGTTCGACTGTTCAAAATTCATGGTTTTAAATACTGATATCCAAAAACATCGTGCCATTGACCTACCAGGATATTTGGGCACATCCGGATACTCTGGTATCGGTTCCGGTAGGGTCCAAAAAGGACAATTTTGAAACCTGAAGTAGTTGTACCGTTCGACGGTTCAAAATTCATGGTTTTGAATACTGATATCCGAAAACATCGTGCCATTGACCTACCAGTGAATTTGGCCACATCCGGATACTCTGGAACCGTTTCCGGTAGGGCCCAAAGAGGACAATTTTGGAACTCAATTTTTTACGGTCGACGGTTCAAAATTCATGAATTTAATGGTTTGTTATCTTGATGAAAACGTCATGCCATCTGTTTGTCCGAAGACATCCATCATGTCATGAACTTAAACCCGGAATGGACCCAATTTGGACTTCTCTTGTACCCACTAACTTGTATACCACATAGATAAACAAGTAGTCAAGATAACGTACGTTTTCCTTTTTTTTTTTTGAGTATAAAACGAATTGATACATGTTTAACATATTTATTGTACACTTCAGAGTTGATGCGAGTTTATAAAAGTCATACGGTGGTCAAATTGACAGATGATTACGGTTTTAAAATTCTACACGATGGACAAAATGTTGCGGTATGAATTTTACATGTATAATTACCGCATTGGCAGCACGTTGTTGAATACTTATTGTCAGAGCCTTCGCAAAACGATCAAGATAACAAACCATTAAATTCATGAATTTTGAACCGTCGAACGGTACAACTACTTGAGGTTTCACAATTGGTCTCTTTAGACCCAACCGGAAACGGTTCCAGAGTATCCGGATGTGGCCAAATTCACTGGTAGGTCAATGGCACGATGTTTTCGGATATCAGTATTCAAAACCATGAATTTTGAACCGTCGAACGGTACAACTACTTCAGGTTTCAAAATTGTCCTTTTTGGACCCTACCGGAACCGATACCAGAGTATCCGGATGTGCCCAAATATCCTGGTAGGTCAATGGCACGATGTTTTTGGATATCAGTATTTAAAACCATGAATTTTGAACAGTCGAACGGTACAAATACTTGAGGTTCCAAAATTGTTCACTTCGCATGCATACCGCAACCGGTTCTGGGTACCTATGTACCCCCACAAAACAAAACACCCCACCACGTCACATATTTTTCCTCTTAAAAAAAAACCAAAAAACAATACAAAAAAAAAAAAAATGGAAGCAAAGAAAATTTTTGGTCCTTTTTCCCCTCTAAATTTTTTTATATTTTTTTTCGCCCCCCCCACGCCCCCCCCCACACCACCACAAAATTCTAAAAAAAACAAAAAAAAAAAAAAACAAAATTTTTTCCTTTTCCATTCGTTTATAAGAGTTTTTTTGTTGAAAATGACCCAAACCCACCCCACACCAAACGGAAAAATATCCCTCTTTCGGGGTCAGCGGCAACAAAACCGAAAAAAAAAAAAAAAAAAAAAAAAAAAAAAAAAAAAATAAACATTTTTATTTTTCCTTCTTTCTTATAATCAAAAAAAACAACATTTCTCCACCCCACCCAATACTTTTTTTTATTTCTAAAAAGAAAATAAAAAAAAAAAAAAAAAAAATGTGCCGCGTCTCACCGACCCGCATTGCAAAAACATATAGTGTAAACTAAGGGGTAAAATAAAAAAGCGGAGCCGGCCCCCCCACCCCCCCCCCCCCCCTCTCCCGCCCCACACAAAACACACACACAAAAAAACGACAAATAGGCCCCCACCCCCCCCCCACCCCCCCTAAATTTTTTATTTTTTAAATATATAAAAAAAAAAAAAAAAAAAAACACCCTATTCAGGAGTTTCACCAATTTAGCTGTCATTTATGACTGCCGAAAAATAAATATTTCCACTACACACCACTCTTTTTTTTTTTATTATAATAATTTTTTTATTTTCAAAAAAACCTCATTGGGACGCTGTTGAACACTGACGATTTGAAGTGCTTTTCGAGGAAACCCAAATAACACACGAAACATCTTTTATATTCAACACATAGTTTTCATGTTTCATTTGAGTAATTCTGCAGTAACAAAAAGCATAATTTGTAACAGCAGAGTTTTTTCGACGTATTCGAGATACTAGATATTTCATTGATGTTGCTTGAAAGGCTTGCTAAGACCATTCAAAACAAACATTTGAGTTAGTCGGAATTTGTTTGTCTTTGTAAACTTGCAGCTAAGTAAATTTAATCATGACGTTGCATACCTTTTATATTTCTGTATATGTGATGTTTATTATGACGTAATTTTGACCTCCAGTTTAACATAACAAATAAGGTACACTCTTGATCCAATAAAGCATTCTGATAGTTAGAGTTTGCATAATGTGTTTTTTGAGCCACATGCGCAACGTAATGTGAACGCAACATAAAGTCAATTCATAATGTTACGTTCTTGCAACGTTCAATTGCAATTTACCACCACAGTGATGACGATTGAAACATATCCAAATGAAATGTACACTACCGACAACATGTTTTTTTATATGAATGAAAAAATAATCCATACATAATCTGATCAGACTAGATAAGGGTTGATTTCTAGAGGTAATTGTTATTGTATAGGCAACAAGACAACAAAGAAAATGGTTTACTGTGCTCATTATGCAACCTCTACAAGTTATGATTTTTGTGGTAAGCTGAAATAAATTATCTTTTCACTAGTTGTGCGTCATGAACATAAGCTGTTATGTTTTTGAATTAACTCTGTCAACTGTTTACATAGGAACAAATCAATGATTCCACAAGAAACCCGTAGATCAATTTTTATGACATAATTTTTGCTATGTTCCCAACTTTAACCAAATGTATTCATCACATAGTAATATTTTGGTATTGGTAAAATTTTCAATGTATCAGTACTTGATTGTATATTTTTCAAATGGCTTACTTAAATCAAAACCCAAGCAACAATATATGTATAGAAGGGATTATAATGTTTTGAAGATGGAATAATTGATGTATCTTATGCGAAAATAATCATCGTTAAGTTGATTTATAGTTGCTCAATATGATTTTGTTTCATAAAATGTTGTGTTGAGTTTAGAGAATATAGATAGTTTCAAATGAAATGCTTAAAGTGACAATGAAAATAAACTTTATCTAGTTTAACTTAAATGATGAGACGAAGTTTTTGTCTTACAAAAGTTATTTATTAAATTTGTCGTTTAATTAATTCAGAACAGGAAACGACTTCTTATTAAACTTCTTTAAGAAATCATACGATTGTTTTTTTTTTAAGTAGTTATTCGTCAAAAACAATGCAATTAAATAATTGCAATTAATTGCACTATAAGTTCAACACAAATACATGTTTAAAACGGTTTGATATTTCCCGCCTACATGCTAAGATATCTATACTTTTGTCTAAAATAATTGATATAACACATTAAATTTTATTTTATAATACAATTGGAGATTTTTCGTGTGATCTAGACCAAAATTACGGATAATCAAATTGCGAGCAATCCAGACCTCGAATACATGTAAGAGTCAGTAATACTAGGATTTTAATTGATTCTTCCGTTTGAAACTCTTAACGAAATCCCCACTCATTTGTTCCTCAGTTTTTTAAGTAAAAAAAAACATGGTGCCGCTTCTGAATTTTTCTAATTCTTTGTTCCAATGGATTGAACACTTTTGTTGAAGGCATATGGGATATTGTTGTTTTACTTGTAATGCCAATCAAGCATCCTCTTCGCAGTACGTGTGGTACATCCCTTGAAGGAATAAGCAGCTATTCGTTTAATTTAATATTAAATTTATTAATATTTATTATGTAGAATTCAGTTGTTTTGAATTGTAAGTAAATAATGTATTATTAAATTTAAAAAAAAACCCCACTATCTTTAATTTGAAGATGTCTTCATAGATAAATATCATAGAAGTACTTCACGTGTTAAAAATGGATTCATAATTATTTTAGCAGGTAGTGTATTGGGTTTGCTCGTAGACGCCATATGCCAACATTTTGAAATACTAAATGAGATTTTAAAAATTCACTCATTCCCCTTACAGTTTGAAACTAACATGAACCTGTAACGATTTATTATTCTTCAAATTACTCAGAAATCGGATTCTTCCAAATTTAAACATAACTCTACACATTTATTTCTTTTTTTAGTTCTGAAGCGATGCTCTATTTTTTTGAGGGTTTTTTCAAGGGCGTTTATATTTTTCGTTGTAGAACAGAATATTGATACATAAATCTGATAGCGTTTAAAAAAGAAACGTATGAAAACACGATTTTCAGTTCATTTTATTTCTCTATATTTTGATCACTAATGTTTGGTTGATAACGATATCCGGTAAAAAAAAGTTATCTTCGCATTCTTTTAAACATCAGTATCATTTCCCTTTTTTGCAACGCGATTTACAATATTAGAAAGTTTTACAAAATGCTATTGCAACTCTGTAGAAACAATGTCAAGTTGCAAATCGGCTCCACCCTTGCGCTTTTTCCGTTGCTGTTGTGTATGATTTTGAGGTACATAGCTAAACAAATCTATTCCTAATTTGTTTCAAGAGAGATGCTTATGCTCTATTGAAACAAGTTGTGCTACTTGGGAATATCAATTAATGTGGACAAGTGTCGATATGTATTTCATAGATTACTCAAAAGAGAAGTTATAATCTTGTTATCACCAACTAATTTATGCATGATGATATAGAATTTCTTGACAGCAATATTTCTTTAAACATTTAACATTCAGAGGTACTGGTAAATAATTCAAACTTTTTCCTAAGCTTCTAGTACCCTAAGTGGCATATTTTGAAGATCGAGGATTTTTTTTAATATTTGGAGGATTCTCTGAATTTTTGAGGGATTCTTGAAAACTTCTCTGTTACATTTATACACTTCTTGAAATTTTGTTATAGCTCTCTGCTAAACTTCCGAAAAGTTTCCTTTCTTTCTTGGGAACCATGGAATTGTATTTCCTACATGAGTTTGTATCCTAGCTCATAGTACGAGGCAAACGGTTGGGAAGATAGTGTTTACCATATTTTACTAAGGTGTCATGAGCAATGAATATCGTGGTGGTAATATGAATGGATTTTGTATGGACTGCTTCTTCGATTCGTCAGTGATCAGCTTTTGAATTTCAGGGAACCTCTTTCAAGATCTTCTACAAAGCTCTTTGCTGAAATTCTGGGAAGTTTCCTCGTAAACTTTTGACAGGTTTCCTCATGAACTGCTTGGTAGTCAGTCCTGATTTTCTTGGGAATTCACATCTAACTACCCAACCTAACCTTCAAGAAACATTTGGTAAGTTTTTTTTTTCCCGAAATTAGTTACTTTCTAAACTTCTGATGTCTCATCCTGCATAGCAAAGAACATTTCTCCAAACTTTTGGGAAAATTCTCTCCCGAATTCCTTCCCGAAAATCTTCTCAAATTTGTTGGAAGTTTCTTCCTGAACTTCTGAGAAGTCCTCTTCTGAACTTCAGGGAAGTTTTCTCCTGAACTTCAGGGAAGTTTGTTCCTGAATTTCCGAGAGATTCCTGCTTGATCTACTACAAAGTACACTCTATACTTTTGAAAAGTTTCTTCCTGTTCTTCTCAGAAGTATCTACCTGAACTTTTGGGAATTCCTGAACTTCAGGCAACCTCTCAAGCACTTTTATGTAGTTCAAGCTAAAATTTTGGGAAGTCCTCTCCTTAACTTCAGAGAAGTTCTTTCCTGATTTTTTTGAGAAATTCCTACTTGAACTTATAGGTAGTACCCTTTCTGATAAGTTTCTGCCTTAATTTGGGGAATTTTTTACAGAACTTATTTATTTTAAACTTCTAATAAGTCCTAATAAGTTATCCTGAACTCCGAGGAATTTTTTTCCGAAAATTTTGAAAGTTTTCTCCACAATTACTAGGAAAATTCCTTTAAATTTGTTGCAAGTTTCTTTCTGAACTTCTGAAAAGCCCTTTCTTGAACTTTTGGGAAGTTTTCTGCTGAAATTCGAGGAAGTTTGTTCCTGATCTTCTGAAAAAATCTTGCTCTAACTACTAGGAAGCACCCCCTATGCTTCTGGAAAGTTTATTTCTGTTCTTTGGAGAGGTTTCTTCCTGAACTTCGAGAAATGCTCCGGGAAAACTCTGTAGCACTTTTGGAAAATTATCCATCGAATAAAATGATTGCTGTAAGAAGGGGTCGCTTTACTGTCCATTGCTGCAACAAAATCTTCACAGTGGAAAGCATTGCAAGAACAATGTTTTTAAGAGGATAAGACATTTCGAATTTCTTGAATATACCTTCGACAATATCATTAAATGACAACTGTCCAGAAAGGACCTCTGTTCTTGAAATACGGGCATCAGGGATTTCCTGTCCTGTATGTAGTTAGTACTACTAAAAACCAGGAGGAATTGGATTTTTCTTTCTTCCACCTTTCATTGAAATAGGCAGGCTGATTTAGAGCTCCTGTTCAACCACTTCCCGTTGCAGTATCTAAGTATTCTAAACCGAAGTATAATCTACTGTTAGTGTTCTAGTGATCTTAGGCACGTATTCATTGAGCTATTAGTAGATATCTTTGAAAGTCATTAAAGGAGAAAAAGCATAACCTACGAATAGACAAACTACAATCAAAGACAAGTGAAATAATCGTAATTTAAACTTTGCACTTCAGGAAAGTTCCAACTTAACTTTTATGAAGTTTGTTCCGAAACTTCTGGGAAATCCTTATACGTATCGTCCTGAGCTTTGTGGAAGTTTGTTTCTGAATTTTTGAGAAATTATAGGTAGTTTCTTCCTGAACTTCGGAGATGTTATTTCACAAACTTCTGAGAAGTTCTCTCTTGAATTTCTGGGAAGAACTCCAGAGCCTCTACTAAGTTCCAAATTTCTAAGGAGTCCTCTTCGATAAACTTCTTCCTGAAGTTCTATGAAGTCCTCTCCTGATTTAAGGGGAAGTTTTCTCTTGAACTTCTAGATAATATCTTCCTGAAGCTCTGGGAAGTCTCCTTCTGAACTTTATAGGATGTGTCCTAAATTCTAGTTAGTTTTTTTCTATACTTCTTGGAATCTAAGACTAATTTCATAAACCACTTAACTCGTGGGTTAATTTCCAGATCCCAAGTACAAGTTTATTGAAATTACAAAAAAAAAAAAGTTTATTGAAATGATGCGTTTAGAAGAGTTTAAAAAAAATCAAAGTTCTAAGATTTATTTCAAAAGCTCATAACTTTAACTGTTGTTCTGAGTCTCCGTGTGATCACCGACTGGCCTTGAAGGTCAATGTTAGGATTACAAAAGTAATAGTATTCAAACGAAAAATAGAATTTACAAATTGTTATTCCGACCCAAGGCGCATTCTTGGTCCAAATGAATCGATCTCTTGGTCAATTTCCTACCACTTCTGCTTAACATTAGATTTTGCTGGATCCACGCCACAAAAGCCTCTGGCGATGTCCACACTAATTTTAATCAGTTCGATTAAAACTGAACTGACGGTAATTTGTTTTGTTTTAAGGTATTTTGTTGTTGCTAGATGTAAACTGTTTTTCTGTTGATTCACCTTAAAAAAAATGAAGGTTTAGTGTATTTCTTAACTTGCTCAGCCAATTACCACTGACCGATGAAAAACGCGCATCAAAACAAGCTCTTACTCGACAAAATGTGCCAGATCAGTCACTAGTTTCCGAGCAGTCGATTGAGTCGATCAGCTCGACCAAATTTTGTCGATCTCGACATCTATAACAGCAAAGTAGACCTGTCGAGCAAATTGACGGTCGACTCGACTTCTATAATAGATCCCTATACAACGACTGTTCCAAAAAGTATAAGCACACCTTATTTTAACGGTCACTTTGAATGTAATGAAATATTTCAACATGTTTTGGCTGCGTCCTTTTGTTTGCACATTTCTGAATGACATAGCATCAAAAAAGTGCTCAGTTTTGTGTTACCTATCAAAATGCGCGGTCTTACTCCGGAACAACGAAAAAGTATCGTGCACAAATGGTGCACTGTGAGCGGACTCTCCTTGGAAGAGGGTGTAAGCGTCGGAGCGGTACGATCTACAGTTCGAAAATATAGAGAACAGTGTACGTTTGAAGATGCGCCGAAGAGTGCTCGGAAATCCGGTCCTGTTAGTCCGGATATCGATAAAAAGATCAGGGATGTCTACAAGCGAAAACCAGCGACTTCCGTTCGGGATGTTGCGAAAAAACTAGGGACCTCGTCGAGTAACGTCATGCGTGCCAAAGAAAGACTTGGGCTAAAAACATACCGGAAGCAGAAAAAACCCAAAAGGAACCCAAAACAGGCCGCGTCCGTGAAACCACGGGCCCGCAAACTCTACGATTCGTTATTGTGTAGAAATTCTGGGTGTATAAAGGGTGATACGGTCAAAATTTGGTCAAGGGAAAACGCGTGTAAATCGGTGAAATCGTTTATTTAAAAAATCAAATTAAATTTCTTTTTCAAGTTCAATTAGTATAAAATTCAGGAAAAATATTCAGTTAGGCTTCCGCTTTTCCAAATCCGAATTGCCGGGCCTTACGCTTGACCCCTGCCATCAGATTTTATACAGCCACCTTGTCCACCTTCTTCGCCGCAGAAAGCCAGTTTGCCTTGAACTGCTGCTTGTCCTTAGCAGTTTTTTTGGTCTTCTTTAGGTTCCGCTTGACAATAGCCCAGTATTTCTCAATTGGGCGGAGCTCTGGCGTGTTGGGAGGGTTCTTGTCCTTGGGAACCACCTGCACGTTGTTGGCGGCGTACCACTCCATGGCCTTTTTACCGTAATGGCAAGATGCCAAATCCGGCCAAAACAGTACGGAACAACCGTGTTTCTTCAGGAAAGGCAGCAGACGTTTATTCAAACACTCTTTCACGTAAATTTCTTGGTTGACAGTCCCGGAAGCTATGAAAATGCTGCTTTTCAAGCCACAGGTACAGATGGCTTGCCAAACCAGATATTTCTTTGCGAACTTTGACAGTTTCGTGTGCTTGAAAATATCTGCTACCTTTCCCCTTCCTTTTGCCGTATAAAACTCCTGTCCCGGAAGCTGCTTGTAGTCGGCTTTGACGTAGGTTTCGTCGTCCATTACCACCCAGTCAAACTTCGTCAGCATCGTCGTGTACAGCCTCCGGGATCGCGCTTTGGCCGTCGTATTTTGTTTATCATCGCGATTTGGAGTCACTACCTTCTTGTAAGTCGATAGTCCGGCTCGTTTTTTGGCTCGATGCACGGTTGTAGACGATACACCCAGCTTATTTGCGGCATCTCGGAGAGATAGGTTAGGGAAATCGTCATTACGCAAAGGACACTTTAGAATGGTACAAAAGTCAAAATGTATGTTTCGTGCCGAAAGACATGAATCCGCCGAACAGCCCGGAGGCACGGCAAATCGAGACTTTTTGGGCTTTAACCAAAGCAAAGCTTCAAAAATTCATAAAACCAGCGGACGACATCCGAAAATTTAAAAAAGATTGGCCAAAAATGGTCCAAATGGTGGAAAGTACCACTGTGCAGAAGCTAATGGGTCATGTTCGAGGAAAAGTTAGGAGTCTTGGCTATGATTAAATATTTTGATAAAACGAGAGTAAAATATCATATAAAACACAAATACAAATATGATTTGCCAAATAAAATTATTAAAACTAAAAAAAACATGACTTTTTTGTTATTTTGAAAGTGTGCTTATACTTTCTGGAACTTTCTAGACTATATGAATAATTTTTAAAGTCTTGGCAGTCAAAATGCTTATGTCCCAATTTTAAGTTTCTAGTGAGAACTACCCTTTTTGACCCGATTGGCCCCAAGGAATCTGTGCCGGAAGAGGGCATGTTTTGCCACGATCCGTGAGGCGGCGTAAGATACACATTTTCATCGGAACATGCTTTTCGACGGCTCAGACTTCATGATTTTTCATGAAACGTCTACTTCTAGCCTTCCAATGGACCAATGACCATATTGGGCAGTCCGGGACAGCCCCGTGGGAACCCTTAAGGAGGAGAGAGATGGGGATTTTCATAGAAACATGCATTTCGACGTTTCAAACTTAATGATTTTTTACAAGTAGCCTACTTCTAGCCTTACTATATTGGCCTTTCCGGGACAAGCCGTATGCACCAAGGGAATCGTTTAGGAGGGGAAAATACAGATTTTCGCCGAAAAATGCCTTCCGAAGTCTCAAAATTCATGATTTTTGTTATGTCGTTTGCGTCTAGCTTTGAAGAGGATCAATGACCATATTGGCCATTGTGGAACAACCAGGATGCCCCGGAAGAACCCTTTAGGAGGGTAAAAAACGGGCAACCCTTAAGGAGGAGACAAATGAGGATTTTCACTGAAACATGCTCTTGACGGCTCAAACTTTATGATTTTTTTATTAGTAGTATACTTCTAGCCTAGAAATAGCCCAATCCACTGAAAAACTTATCAGAAGAAAACATCCTTCCAAATGGTCAGGTTACCCAGGTATGGCACCTTCAGGAAATAGATTGGCACACTAGCGTCGCTTAAAGAGACAATTTGAACTACTAGTCACCATTCAAAAGGTCTTGACCTACAACCACAACATTGTCTAAGACAGAAACATTCTAGCTGGTCAGGGAACGAAGATATAGCATATTCCTGAATATAATTAGCACACCAGTGCCACGTAGCGGAAAGATTGTGAACTGCTGGTCATCATTCAAAAGATGTTTTTTTTTTCACTGAACAACATTCTCAAAGACAGAAACATTCCAGCTGGTCAATATAGCAAGATATATCATATTCCTGAAAACAATTAGCACACTAGTGCCGCGTAGTGAGAGAATCCTAAACTGTTCGCCAATGAAAGGCCTTGACCTACTGAATAACTTTGCTAACGACAGTAACATTCTATGTGATCCGTATCACGAGATATTCCGGGAAGGAATGTGTTGTACAAAGTACACCGCGCGGGTGCTCGTATTACAAAAGTTGGCGCGATTGTTACAAGGATAAAAAGTACAAATCAGTTTCGTTGCAGAAAACAACGAATATAGATTCGTTAGTCCTACCTTCGATTTCGTAATATAAACGACATTTAATTTTCAGTGTGCCTTAAACGCATGTTCCCTTTTCTGACAATTCACAGTTTGGTCGATACCTTTGAGGGTATTTGCGATTTGTGATGCCAGTTTTGTTGAATATTAGACTCACTGCTTTTCATGACGGTAAAGAAGAAGCCAACGATAATGTAAATCTACTTTTTTTAAGGAAAAAATTCAGTCTTTTGTGATTCGAAACTTAAAACTTTGATGTTTAATGCAATACAGGGTGTCCGAATATTATCCGTACAACAAAATGGTGTTCAAACTATCTTTTATTGTTGGATTAAAACATCAATATGTATTGTTTGTTATAGTAATATGTTTGCAAATTACAAGTTTTATTTGTTCATTTCAAAATGGCCACCTCGTGTTGAGAAGCACGCCTTCAAAAGTTTCGGGATGTTATCCACGATGGCCGCAAGTTCTTCGACAGATATTTGTTCCCAAACCTTTAAAAAAGATGTTCTAGTGATGTTTGTGGTGTACTGCAGGCTCTTGATTCCAAGACGGACCATACCGAATAGTCCATCAGATTCAAATCCGGTAAGTTAGAAGGCAATTCATCTTTTGTTAAAAAGCTTGCGAATATGCGTTCGCAAAGACTATGTACCGGCGCCCAGTCTAGTTGAAAAATCCATTATTTTTTGCAGAAATGCTGCGATGCCAAAGAAGCTACTGTATCAGTAATTACCTCTTGATTCACTTTTACCCCCTTGTCGATAAAAATCAACGGGTTTTGCCGGAATAAGTTATTCCAGCCCAAACCATGACAGACGCGGGATGATGGCTCCTTGAAATACTTCCACGATTTTTGGAAGCAGCAGGAAGCAACTGCCGATCATGTTGGTGTTTGTGATGCTGCTCGATTGTGAAAACTTTTTCATCGGTGAACAGTACTGACCGATAGCGGCCCTCGGATAAGCGGTTCAAGAGAACCTTAGCTTTTCCAGGGTGCCCACACAATCTTAATTTAAAAATTCCCGCATTTTTGCCTAATTTTCCCGACAGGAATTAATTAGAACCGACTTTTTCTTTAGCACTTCAAGCTTATTGTTTTCACAATTAGCTTATTGCTTGCTCTCAACTTCATGATCTTAATGCACTTCCACAGTTATTAATTGAGAACTTTCGATGCCAAGTACCATTTTTGCATTACTATGAACTCAGCTTTTGTACCAGCATCTTATCGTCTACCGCATCAGGTTTATATAGGTTTTTGTCCACAGCAGTGACAAATATTTGTCTATTAAAGCCTGTCCACGTTAAATTTCGGACACCTTTCTTTCAGTGTAGATTTTGAATTCTTTCACGGATCGCTGAAACGTTGTATTCATATGACAACTGAAACTCTCCACTTTATTTCGTGGTACAACATGTTTACATTCTTGTTACATTTAGTAAAATGGCGTCGAATCAAGTGGAAGTGCGCAAACGCATTTTGTACGAACGGCAGCAAAATCCCAATTTATCGGTACGCGATCTTGTCAAGAAACTAAAACTACCGACTAAGTACCGAGTTTTGTGTTTGCAAATCATTTGACCAGCGCTTGACTGCGGATCGGAAGGTTGGAGGTGGAACAAATCGAAAAGTATGCTACCGGCAAATGGACAAGAAGGTGGTAGCCATTATTGAGAAAAATCCCAATCTTTCTGTGCGAAATGTGGCTCACAAAGTTGGGAAGTCAAAATCATACGTACAAAAAGTGAAGCAGAGGCAAGGACTAAAGGCGTACAAAGTGAAAAAGGTGCCCAACCGTTAAGACAAGCAAACTTTCATTGCAAAAAGTCGTGCTAAGGAGATTTACACCAATATTTTACGGCAATAATAATAATTTAAAACTATTATTTTATGTTATGATTTGAAAGTATATTATTACATTTAAATTAATTTAATTATTTAAAATCACTGTAGTACGTATGAGATCCTCTACAAATGATTATTGCGATGCAAGGAAACGGAACAATTTTAAGTTATACTATTATATAAGTTATATTATTATATAAAAATTATTTCAGGTCATCCATGGAACTACTAAGTTTTGTAAAATAATTTTAAATTCATTTTTTTTTCTCATGGTTACGATACATTGTCTTAATTTTCAGGTTTTTTTTTTGCAGGTTTTTCTACAAGGGCAGTAGGCCAGCAGTCTGCAAACATGTAATTTAAATAAAAATCATTTGGGAAATTTTCACATGCAAGGTGTACAGTTCGAAAACATTATCCAGTCCAGGCTGACGCACTCTATATATACTTATTTCTTTATTATATTCTATATTTGATTTATATTGTAAAAACCTAATACCATATTGATTTAAAACACTACTGGGATGGGAGGGTGCATCAGGGCATCATTGAAGTTGCAATTGGACAATGGAGTGGACGGCCAACCGGAGTCTAGGAGGGGATGTGTCTATCATTTATGATTGGTACATTCCACTCTAACAGATGTAATGAATTTGACGCGCCTTTCTTAAACAAACCATCTAGTGGAAAGCTTAACTGAATTGCGTATTTTGTTATTCGTTTTATAGGATTATATTGCTGGAAGGAGATTCCCTTATTCCCGCAGGTTTCGCGTAAGTGTCTCTGCTTACGGGCCTGCCCAACCCTTTTTGGCCCTTCATACAGCGATATGTTGAATTTAGAACGGTAACAAAGCATGATCTTTCTATTAAGTGGAACCGCATGCAGGGCAAGGCCCACGCTAGGATGGTGGCTTCCTACATACAAGTACATACATATATAATAATAATTTAAAACGTTTCTTTATTATTTTTTTCTTCCATTTTTTCATTATTGAACACAAATTTCTACATCATGAGCAATTGTTTTGAGTTAAAAAAAATAAAAAATTAATAATTATTAATAAGAAACTACATAACAGTTTTCCTTTTTATTACAGTACAAATTTACAAATCAATACAAATAAAATGCAACACAAATACAAAAATTAAAAATAATCATCACTTTCACTTTCGTATTCATCATCTTGTTCATCATCATCATCATCATCAATAAATCTTCTTTTTCTTCTTCTTCTGAATCATTACCGTTTTTGGCTTTCATAAGACATATTACTTCTTTTCCATCTCAAAATGAACTCCAAATCCACTCCTGTGATTTCGGAACTAACCGTGAAGAATTCAAATGCAGTCCAATTACTTCTATAATGTGGATTTAAAAATTCAATAGTGAATTATTATAGGAAAAATATAAAGAAGATGTCAACGTGAATTTCGTATTTTGACCAGCGATTCCCCAGTGTGCAGGATGGCGGAACTCGTGTATGTAGAAGCAACACTATTGTAAAAAACTTGCAAAGATAATCTTTGCACTAAAGTTTACAGTTATGCATACAATGGCGATGCTTCAGTCATAAGGATCCCCCAAGGAGTTCCAGTCAAGTAAAATAAAAACAAAAGTAAGTCGTGTGCGTAACCTCACCTGTGACAGCCGTTCAGTCATATCTTCTAAGCGGTACGTTTTGAAACAGGCTGAACAAAGCCAGCAGAAATTGATCCACATGCCAATATGACTGTCCTCCTCCTTGAAGGAATTGTGAACGACGTACCAGCTGTAGCTCCCGATGTTGAGGACTGCAAAGCCATGGCTCCCTAATTTTCCCAGTCAATTCTTTGAATGCCTTCCAGTCGGGCCATCCATAGAGCACTGACTTATCTTCTTCAGCAATGCTGGATTTTTTTTCTGTGGGCATGAATGTTACCGCCCGATTAAAGGCAGTGAAATTATATAAATATGTCATCTGCCTACCGTACAGCAAAACAATCCTAATTAAACCATATATTTGTACACTAATCTCTATGCTTTCAGCCACAGAATGAGTGCGATTGATAAAAAGCTTATGGAGATTGATGGCGACGAGGAGGTGAGGGAAAACAGTTCTGCAGAAGGTGTTCCATCTTGTTCTTCGTCAATTTTAGATAGTCCGGTCGAAGGTGATGACGGTTACGAAGACGACGAGGATAGAATAAATGTTACCATTCTATCAACTGCATCCAACGTTTTCGTGAAGAATTCTTCTACAGCTGACAAAACAGCTGCAAAGTACAATCCTCTAAACATAGTTCCAGGTAATGAGCAGAAAACAAAATTAAGTGGAGCTGCGAGAAAACGGTACAAGCGAATGATAGCTGGAGGGGTCAGTCAAGAAGAGGCGTATCGGTCTCGCTCGTACTCCGTTGCAGACTCCAAACTCTGAAAAAAAGGTCACGCAATACTGATCTTAGTGGTTCAGCCAGTGCTGGAGGAAATCCTCGTAAAAAACAAAATGTGAACCCATCTGTAGAACCGAAACACGGAAAATAAATTCAAATTTACGCTCTGGACGGAATCAAACGATACAGAGCGAAAGTACCCCTCTTTATAGTGCTGTTGTACACTACATTAGGGTAGGAATCCTTCCGAAAGACTACCCTAACGTGGAGCTTTCTTCTCAACAATTGCTTGCAACACGAAAAGCTATTCTTGCTAGTGTTGTACAGTAACGTAAACAAACAATTAAACCTAAGTTTGGTTAAAAAGCATCGTTTCTACATTGTCTATCCCTGGGGAAGTAGAACTCATTGCACTAGATGAGAAAAATATCCCTCGTACTGTAATCATCATTGGATTCTTCCCAGTGAGTGCAGAAGACAGCACAGATGACATTCTAGAACTCCTCGAGAGCCAAAATGAAGGTCTGTTAACGGATGAATGGCGGGTGAAACAACGCAACATAGTTAAACAACTACATTTTGAATTGATTTTCACAGTAGGTGGAGCTTCGATGGACACGATCAAGAAGTGTAAATTCTTTCTTGATTACAAGTTCGGAACAGCTCCACTCCGTCATAAACTTCCTCAGAAAATTAAATTATCCAGCCATGTCGCAGATAACACTGTCAACAATGGAAAACCAGAAGAGCAGCAGGCTGCTCGAGCTGAGGTAGGGGAAACTATGCTAACGAAGGTCTCTTTGCAAAATTTCAACGACACTGGAGATTTGGGAAGTGGGGCAAATCCTGATGCACTGTCATTACCAGGACCTAGTGAGATTACGCATGCAAACAGTGGGCTCCAAAAAAATCCTAGAGGATCTCACAGCAGTGACTTATAATCAAAGAACACTTCCCGACAATCTCCAGGATCTAGAAACATATTGAGACCTAGACGGAATGCCAAAAAATCTCCTACTATCCTATGTTTTACAAATACATTAAAAAGTTGGGTGATCGTGATACCAATACTGGGGGGTTAAAAGCACCCCGTGAAAACGATACTTTACAGAATCATAATAATGTACAACAATAAGGTAAATACAACTAGAATCAATAATCACAACCGACAAAATTATATTAATGTCACCAACAACCCAACGCCAATAATCAAATCACCTTTAATGAACGAATCAAATTCATTCAAATAAATTTACATCATGCGAAAGGAGCAATGGCTGTCCTTTACAAAAAGTTCACTCAAAGCAAACTGGACGTTGCATTAGTTCAAGAGCCGTGATCGCTGAACAGTAGGGTGTTGGGAATACCAATATCGTTTCACAAGCTAATATATGATGAGAATCAGGTCGTCCATCGAACAGCTATTCTCGTCAGTAGTAAAACGAAATTTTCACCATTAACTGAATTTATAAAATGAGATATTGTCGTAATCTTGATGGAGGTCCCTACCTCTCGTAGAATAGTAGAAATATATGTTGCATCCGCCTATTTCCCTGGTGATATGGAAGAAATTCTTCCACCTGATGTTGTAGATTTTGTGGCTTTTTGAAAAAAAAAACCCTATTTTTATATATTTTATTCTACCCACCCACAAAACAAAAAAAATATTAAAAAAGAAAAACCTAAAAAAAAAAATAAAAAAAAATAAAAAAAAATATAACAAAAAATATGAAACAACCCTTTTTAAAAAACCAAAAAAGAGACAAAATCATAGACCACCCTCTATATTGCTAAAATACCAAAAACTATAAACAACTGGCATGTATCAAATGAAACTTCATTGTCTGACCACCGACACATATTGTTTCAATATCAAGCAGCCAAACTATCAACAGATGTTTATCGTAATGTATGTATGTATGTATGGTAGCCACCATCCCTTCTAGCCCTTGGCTTGGATGCAGCTCCACTTAATAGCAAGATCAAATTGAGCCACCGATCTGAATTCAAAATATCGCTGTATGAAGGGCCAAAAACGGAGGGGTGGACCCGTAAGCAGAGACACTCACGCGAAATCCACGGGAAATTAAGAATCTCCTTCCAACGATACGATCCAACAAATCGAATAACCCAATTCGCAATACTTATTAAGCTTTCTACAGGATGGCTTGTTAAGAAGGGCGCGTCACTCTCACTGAAACCGTTGAAGTAGAATTCACAGCATCATAATCGAATCGGTAGGATAAAGAAAATGATAATGTTCATTCCCTCCTAGACTCAGGCAGTCAATCAAACCATCGTCCAGTTTCAGCTTGAATGATACCCTGATGCTCCCTCCCAACCCAGTATTTATTATATATATATGTAAATAATATGACATAATATCCAATATATGTATTATGGAATAGTGCAATGAAATATACAAGAATATTTAACTCAAATATGTCATAGATGGAATTCGTCATCCTGTAATTTTAATATGGTTATAAATAGAATAATATGATGAAATAATTAAAATAGTGATAATAATATGCAATAAAAAGATAATAATATGCAGCTTGGTGCTTTTTTACAGCTCAATCAGTGGCAGATGAATGTAATTCTGGAATGTGAAGGTCATATTGCAATCAAACAAAACATAAAACATTTAATTATACATAAAATTATAAAAAATATGTATGTATTTATGACATATGTATGTATAATCAGCAGAACGAAGAGCATTTATAAATTTTAAAATTAGTATCCAATAATGTAAATCAATAGAAAAATACCTTATGGTACAATGTAATAAAATATCTATATAACTTGGAATCACCTTCCTTGTAACCTTGAAGCAGATAAAATTTCATAATTATTATTATTATTTTTCCAATGAATATAATAATGATATGAAATAAGAATTGGAAGCAGCTATATGATGAATATATACTGAAATGTAATGGTAATATTATCGATGACATGAATGGTTGTAAATAATATAATATGAGGAAAAAACTGAAACAATGATAGACATATGAAAATTATATGCTGCTTGGTGCCTCATTACAGCTCAATCATTGGTAGTTGAATGTAATTCCGGAATGGGAAACCTTTTTGGCCAAACCATGTCGTAATTAAATGAAGTACAAACATGCATTATGGCATGTTATGTACGTAGATAACATATGGGTCATAATCAGCAGAATTGAAAAGCATTTATTAATTTTAATAATATCCAATGATCTAATTTAATAGAAAAGATCCTCGAGCTACAATGACAAAAAAATAGCTATACTATCTGGAACAAACTTCCTTGTACTCTTGAAGCAGATAGAATTTAATTAATATTATTATCATTTTTAATAATAATTTCAATATGTTTTTAATAATATACCATGATGAAAATAATACGATGTTGCAATCAAATACTAAATAATGTATATATAATAATAAAATGCAGCCATTTGCCTCTTCGGCAGCGGTGTTAGTTGCTTTAAAATCTGAAATAACGGAAATTTCCAATGTGATATAATGAAACATAGTTGATCTCCTGGCAGCCGTTTTGCTAGGAAAATGTAAGCAAACAATAAGGATTAATAAATCTAAAATCAAAAGAAATAAAAATAAAAACAAGAGGAAATTTGATTTATCCGCTAACTTTTGTTTCCCACTGGGCCCATAAATGATTCTTTATGCCTGTCTAATAGAAGATGTACGATCAATGTTAGGTTTTGTATTTTTAATTGTCTTATGATAAAAGAAGGGAAAATTTGCATTAAAAACCATCGTATACATAGCGTGAGTTAGGTTGGCTTAGACTCATAACAATGCATAAATGCGGAGCTGAAAATAGCATTAAAAATATTGTGAAGGTTTTGTGATAATATAAAATTATAATAACCATTATATTTGTTATGTCTGCAGATTGTGGTCCTGCTACAATTGTAAACGGACTTGCATTATCATAGCCACGAGGGAAAAAATAATCTTAAATTATTATACCTGAAATTAGCACTGAAATTATTATTATCTGAAATTAGCACCGTCGGACCGTATTAAGAATACTTCCATTTTTCGTGGTAGGGTAAGATTTCAGCATACTACCTTACCTTACCTTACCGCACCTCCTTGGTGGACACAGACGCTCGGCACGCACCTCCTCAATCTAGCTGAAGTCAGAAGGACAACAGTGCCCAGGCTGCACTACCAGCTAAGTACGCAACCCTTAGCTGGCGGTCTTTGTCATCTCTTGACCCGTGGAAGCATGAGGTAGGAACTTGTGAGGACCAGGGCTATGTTGAAGGGACGCACGCTCCCTGCCCGTTGTCGACTCACCATTTTGCAGCCCCAACACATAAATATAATATTAAAAAAAAAAAAAAAAAAAAAAAATAGTATTTATAATACAAAAAAAACACATAAAAAAATTTAAATTTTAAACAAAAAAAAAGTAGAAAAATTCCCCTTTCTCCCCCCCCGCTATATATAAATATAACAAAAAATTTTTACTGGGTTCCCGCACATTGGGGAAGAGAGGGAAAAAAAAGAGCTGAAAAACGCGCGAGGGCTGGATCTTCTAAGCCATTTCCAGGCCCAGAGCCATCTTGCGGAGTCGCTGTATGCGCAATCAAAATGGAACTCAGGAACTGGGAAAAGAAGGAAGGTGATTACAAACTGGAATATAACCACCACTGCCCGGCAGTCTAAAAAGTTGATTACGCCTAACATATCGAATACACAAATGCTTCTCGTTTTGTCAAAAAATGACCTGTGCACATACACAGGCCTAATTACAGGACATTGTATGGTTAAATAACATCTAAGACTAATGGATAAAGTCGGAGATGATATTTGTCGCTTTTGTAATGAGGAATGCGAAACCTTTGAACATTTATTGTGCAACTGTGCTGCACTTTTTAGCACAAGAACCAAATTTTTCGATAAGAGGCTTTTACAGCCCTTTGAAATATGGTATATATGCCCTCGTAAGGTAGTGCGTTTTGTACGATACATTATTCCTTGCTGGGATAATACCCTAAATCATGCGATGATGGTTACTTCTCATAGTAGCTTATCACCTTGAAATGGTATAGAAAAATGAGTTGTCTATCACAATAGATCAAAACAATGGTCGCAGTGATAATACACCCAACAAAAAAAAAAGGTTCCGTGAAGTATTTTCCATATGACAAAAATTCCCGATGGATTTTAAAATTCCCGAATTTTTCCTGCATATTTCCCGATGATTTTGGATTCCCGCATTTTTCCCGTATTTTTCCCGCATTTCCCGATTTTCCCGAGTCTGTGGCCACCTTGCTTTTCTCAACCGGTTTGCTTTCATGGTGTCATTCAAGTAGTGTTTCTTGCACAATATATATGACTGAAGCTTCAAATCGTCGTGAACTATGGCTCCAACGGAAGATTTTGAAATTTTCAATGATTTCGCCAACTTTCGGATGGGAATCGAAGAGTCTCGTGCATTTGTGGAGTCCGAACGGTGCACATTTTTTCTCTCCCTACGCGGTCATCTAGCGTTCCAAGCTGTTAGTATCGTTTTGTTGCGTCACTAACTGTAGATTTTGCCATATTCAGGGTCTTTGCAATCACTGAAACGCCCTTTCCTTTTTCAAAAAGTTCAATTACACCTGCGCGCAACTCATTCGGCTTCATTGTGAATGAATTAGAAATCACAACGGAACCAAACTTACTGCGTATAAAGACAATGGGTTAAAATGCTAAATCATGTAGGTATGCTTTGTTTAATCCGCTTGGTTTTGTTGAGGCATGCCGACAAAGTCTGTACGGATAATTTAATTGTAAGTTATGAAACGTGGTTGGCAGTGTAATATTCTGCATTATTGAATGTTGCTAACTAAATTCTCCAACTTCATCAGAAATGACTTAAAATTATTCTAATATTCTGGGAATATAAGGTAACGTCACGTGTATGATTCGAATTTTTAAGAGTGTATAACAATTACAGGGTTGTTACGAAAAGTCTGAAAATAAATCCGCGTCAAATCCGCGCGAGTTCAAAATCAAATCCGCGCCAAATCCGCGCGAGTTCAAAATCAAATCCGCGCCTTCAAATCCAATCCACACACGCATGTTCTATAACTTATCAAGCATCAAATATATAGGATGGGGAACGGCTTCATCAGTAGGCGAACCTATGTCAAACAAGGGGTAAACAATAACATGCATCACTCATTTTTGGCAGTATGCTACAAATAATAAAAGTAAATTTTTGATTAATTTCCTTCAGAAAAACCCAGCGCTTGGAATACGGTCTCGGTGGAGCTAAAACCGTTTCCCACAATAAGATTGTCTGCGTTTTTGAGCCAATTAGATGCATTGCTCAAAACAGGAATGTAATTGAAAACTTCAGTGTGAAATAAAACCTGTAAAGAGGGAAACATAAGTCACGATGAGCTAAGTCAAATAAATTGACCGATAACCAACTTAATAAAAATGTCCAGACAAAAACAACCAATGACACAAGATGTGATCCACGCTGGCCAAGTCCACCCCTGAAGGAGCACAGGACGTTTGAGTGAGTGATGAAAGCACTCGAACACAATCGATATGTAAAGTATGTCAAAGAGAATGATCCATATTTTATCAATGGTGTATCAAGATAGGTACGTATTTATTTAACATATACGTCATAACATTTAATTGTTCTCAATAGCCTTCATATGAGCTAATTTTTCCCTTTCTGATTGTTCCTCCTGCTGGATGTTATCTTTTTGTTTCAAAAGAACTTTCAGGAATGATGTTTCTGGTTTATTGGATGTCATAGCTCTGATTTCTTTTTCCATCAAATTAAAAATATCTTCTTTAGCCTTCCTTTTCATTCCTACAACTTCTTCTTGTTTTTTGATCTGGTGCCTTGCTTCCTTCTTTGCTTTTTCCTTATTTTTTTGTGCCTCCACTAATTCAAAAACTTTCTTTTGTTTCTGTTTGGATTCGTAAGATTGCCTCGCAAATTTCGCCTTCAAAATCAAGTCCTTTGAAACAACAAATCTGGTTATATCATTCTCAAAAAAATGCATGCCACTCAAAATATTTTTTACGATTATTGAACTGCTGTTCACTGAGCCTAGTTCGGTTTTCCGGTAACACGTGCTTAGATAGTGAAAATTTTCTTTCGACCTCTGCATTAGAATGAGATACGCAAGTTACAATGTTGAGCAATGTTCTCATTTCAGAGAAACTATCGTCCTGGAATAAAAAATCAAGTACTTCCAAATCTGTTTCTGATTCAACCGTTTTAGTAGACAACTTGACACTTGCAAGTACTAATTCTTCGTGAATTTTAGATTTGTCTAATTTAAAATCAATAACATCGATTAAGTGGACGATTTCTTTGATGGAATCCTTATTTATGATCCTTCCAACCTTGAAGTTGCTGAAGTTTACTCATTTTGTTAATTCATTTAACTCATTCTGTGGGTATATCAATATGGTGTTGAACGAATCCGCGCCAAATCCGCGCCAGAACGAATTTTATGAACAAATCCGCGCCAAATCCGCGAAAATCGCGAAATCCGCGCTGCCGTAACAACCCTGCAATTATAACTGTGACTTATATTTACGTCATGTCATGTAATAAGACGCTGTTTTTGGATAATAAAAATATGCAGGAAAACATAAATTTAAGTTTTTTTTTCGCTGCTTCGTTTGGATGCATTCAAAGAGATCTAAATTTTGTCTCGTTGGGACGGTCGTTTCTTTTTCAACTAGTCTCCCCGAGGCCCCGAATTGCTGGAAGCTAAACCATTATTAACTGTCGTTAAAAACTCCAATCACAAGCTTAATGAGGCCAACCCCTCGAAAATCACACCCATGTCAAACAATCCATTCAAACCCGTCAAAAAACAATAAAAAAAACCCTTGATTCTTGCTAACCGACTGCCAACCGGAGGCATTTAACTCATGCATATCTAATTTCTCGCATTACTCAACTTCAAACCTTAACATAACACCCCAAAATCCACTCGATTGCTCCGATTCGTTTCGGTCCACGAGCTCCTCGATCAAACACAAAAACAAACCGAACAACAACCGCAGGCCAGCATCTAGGTCTTTTCCCCCGGCCACCTGACGCCAACCTTCCCGTCGTCTAAAACCTTCGCGGCACGGTGGCGTAACATCGCGCACTTCACAACAAATTAAATTGATGTCCTGTCGCAGATGTGTCCGCGACACGGCTCCTTCCCCCACATCCCTCACCAATCCAAGTAGTCCGGCTAACGCTAGGTATGTTAATTGCAGTCCCCCGACGGCCATATTTCGCTATGCACATTCACAAAAACGCCATGGACCGAACGCCGACAATGACGACAACGACGACGACGGGGCAATCGTTTATGTGCGCTTAGTTCTCCAGAGAGACAGATGCCTGTGTCTGATAGTATTGATTTTCCATTCGATTTCAGTTCACACACTAAAGGCGCAAAACAATGGTCAAATGCCAAAGCCCCCCGCAACCCCCGTCAAGGTTTCAAACGGAATCCAAAAGTGATAGACATGGGACAAATTCAGCCGCCCGTACAGTAGCAGAGCCTGCTTATTCGATTGATTCATAGAAGCAAAAAAATGAACCATTGAATCGATAGCAATCGGACAAGTGTCATGTCATAAACGCTTCACTTTCAGTCCCGAGATTTTTTAAAATGTGGAGCTATTAAAAGTGTCCACCGCCGAACTCGTTCCCTCTTTTCCCGGGCTTGCCGGTGATGTTTACGAGTCTGTCTGTGACCTCTCCTCGCTCAAACGGCTGTTTGAGAGCAAATAAACACATAAAATATCAGCCGGTCGGGATTGATCCGTGATTCGGAATTCCAAATCGATGCTGAGTTTTTTTTTACTCGCTTCAGTGAGTTTTTGTGCAACCGCCCGAATCATATGGAAATACCATGGGCGCATTTAGGACTTCGGTTGGATGTGTGCTCTCCCGAACACGTCAGTGATCAATCTGCGTCGGGAGCGGCGACGGAGCGAGATCGAATGATATCCACACCCGGACCGATTTGGCATCGCTTCACACCAAACAATTCAATCGTGGAAGAAAAATCAATACACTGTAGGAGTCAACCAACTGCTAGTGCGGCACCATATGGTTCCAACGCCATAAAAACCTGATCCAAAGTACCGCAGTAATTGATCAAATAATCAAACTTTTCTGCTCGGTGGCAGCGGACCTCCAAGTTTTGACAGGACAAAGCGCGTGCTAAAAGGCGTGAATAATCGTGTTGCATTCCTTGTGCCACTCAGGCGGTAGGAATTGCAACGCAGACGCAGTTAATCGCTATGACTCAACGAGCGCGAATTAATGCTTGAAGCTTTAATTGCACGTTTAGCTTTCCTATCACTCAGCCGAGAGTAGCGAACATTACGCCCTCTAAGTCGGTCGACTTCTACCTCTGATCCAGATAACTTGTTTTCAACTCCCCCCCAAAATGCTGGCTTATCCGGTAATTGGATTATTTGCATCAAATTTCTGACCGACCCTCCTCGATCGGGTCCGACTGTGGCGGGTTTGCTATTTAAGGCTAAACGGTTTTCAGCCAGAGGGAGCCGCCTAGGTCAACGCCCAAAATTGGCAATCGAAATCGATGACGGGTCGAGTGCGATCGTTTTGTCTAAGGAAATCGGTTCGTTTATCAAGTCGTAGGTTTTGGTGATATGCTAATTAGCGTGATGACCTCTTAGACTAGTCAAGGGTTGGTTGAGTGAGCTTGTTATATGGACTTCAAAATGAATCCGGTTGATCAAGGATGGAATAACGAATTGAGGCAGCATCTGGTCATCATTGTTTGAGAGTTCCTATTTGCTTAGAACCTGTCAACGCTTTACAGGACTATACCCCGAGGTTTGAGCATATAATTTAAAGAATATAAAAATGAACAAAACGCTTTTCTCTGATCCGGCCCCACGGCTATTGCGAAATTCCAGATATCCCCATCGATCCCTCGAAACAAAGAAATCCTAGACGGTGCAGTCTGGAAAACGGAACAACAATAGCTACGGGGGCGGGTCAATAAATTCATGACTTTTTTAATTGTCAACAGGCAATTGTTAGTTTGTGTGTGGTACAACGAAGATAGATAGCCAACACTGCCAGTAACACCTGTTACGTCCCTTAAATATAATCTACCTTGTACCCATACACTTGGCACATCACTATCACAGTAGTCTTTGATTCATGACCAGGCATCTTACCTTTTCATGTCTGGCAGTGAACGAGGTAAGATCATCTTAAAATATAGTTGGGTGATTCCTCAGTTCCGGGATATTCACAGTTTCCCCTTTCTAAGTCTGAACAAACTGCATCATAGTTAGTTTTTAATCGCCATTGATAGCACGCTACCGTAAGAAGAATATGGAAACATTGAGCATAACATAACAGAACATTGTGAGCTCATTAGGCATTAGATTTTGCGAAAAAAAAAAATCTTAAACAAATGCTAAGCGTGATAAATACTATGCGGGATCTGCACCATCAATTTTAATAGTGAAGAAGTTGTTTACTGAATTTCGTTGTAGCCGTAAAGGCACGGAAGATGCCCAACATTCTGGAGGCCCAGTTGAAACAGTTGCAAACATGGTGTTGGACGATCGAAAATTGAAAGTGAGAGATATTGTGAAAGCCATCAGCACCTCAAAGAGCTCATTGATTTCTATTTTAAATGAACTTTTGGGCATGAAAATGCTTTCCGCAAGATGGGTGCCACGTTTGCTCACAACCGACCACAAACGCAACCGTGTGACAGCTTCGCAAGAATGTTTGGCGTTGTTCAACCAAAATATGGACGAGTTTTTGCGCAGTTTGATAACCGCTGACATCCGCAGGATCAGTCCACGACAGATGACGGAGAGCATAACGAACAAATTTTCTTTGGACTGCTTCAATCCTCGCAATTCAGATTCTTTGATACGGGCACCACACCAAGGCTCCAAATTCCAGAATAGAACGCACGAGAGAGCAGAACAATGCTTTCAGACAGGTGGGATCACGAAACTCGTCGGAGATCTTAAACATGAAACCGAGCTGTCTGTTGGCTTTGGTAATCATATCTGTGTAGTTGTCAAACCAGAGTCAAGCGTGACTCCAAGGTCACGAACAGTATCAACTTTTAGCAGAGGCTGGTTGTTTATTTTGTAATCAAATGCAATTGGGTTCAATTTTCGATGGAATGTGATATTGAAGCATTTGTTAACACTCAGAGTGAGGAAATTCCTGGAACACCACTCTTCAAAACTATTGACCAAGTGCTGTAGCCGTAAGCAATCAGCGAAGCATCGCACAACCACATTCATTTTCACATCGTCTGCATAGAACGACCTGCAGTTAGGTGGAAGTATCAGTCCAACCTCGTTGATGAAAATGGAGAACAGCAGTGGTTCCAAGTTGCTGCCTTAAGGTACGCCCGACATATTAGTAAAGTAGCTCGATTGAGCTGAGCCGATCTTCACACAGGGTACCCTGTCCGTTGGGTACGATTTAAACCAACTTATGTTGAAAAGACGAATTTCACGCCAACTCATCCAGTGGTTGGCAGCACCCTCTCAGAATCCAATTTGTGGGTGTGTAGACTATGTCTTTTCAAGCGACTTTGCATGTTTTGTTTTTTCAAAATTTTTGTAGGCTACCATTTGAAAAGGACTTAAGTTTTTTGATCGCATTTTTTTTTAAATCAACATAACTCAAAAAGGACAAGACTTACAAAAAAGTGATGTATCGAAGAGTTTTAGAAAATCGTCGCAACTTTTATGAAAAAGATTGTAAAAATTGTAAAACTGATTTTTACACGCTAAAAAAATATATTTTAAAATTTAAAGTCAATTTGCAAAAAAAATGCTGTCTTAGAATTGGACGATTTTTTTTTAAAAAGGCAATATAATTGTCTAAAAGTTCGCCATGCATCCCGAGATGGACAGTTTTAAGGAAAAAAAGTTTATTTACAACTTTTTTAAGTCCTATTTTTACCGTGTATCGCGCTTCTTATAATTTGGTCCAAACAACCTCACAGAAGCCAATTAAATTTAATTATAATGAAAATTTGGATTTACTAATGGTCTTTGAATGTTTGAAAAATCAAGGCTACCATTTGGAAAGGGCTTATTTTTAAATTATTATTGTTTTAAACTTTAGTGATAACACAATTAAATCAGGTGATTGATCCTGTTTTTAATTCATCAGTATTAGAATGGGATGGCAGAGAAGATGTTATTTTTCAGCAAATTTGAGCTGTTTAACCGAAAGCGGCGGGTTCGTGTTTAGTGCAAATCGGGAGAGGAGCTTCAGGAGCACCACATCCAAGGCACGATGAAGCATGGAGGAGGAAATGTGATGGTCTGGGGGTGTTTTTCGTGGGGTGGAGTGGGAAGCATTGTGAAAATCGACGGGATAATGACGGCAGATTCTTACATCAACATCCTGCGAGAAAATCTGGAGGTTTCGCTGATCCAGACGGGCCTTGAAGAGAAGTTCGTATTCCAGCAGGACAACGACCCGAAGCATACTGCCAAGAAGACCAAGTCTTGTCGGATCAAACCGCTGGAATGGCCTCCACAAAGCCCGGACCTCAATCCCATTGAGAATTTGTGGGCGATTCTTGATGCCAGGGTTGACAAAACTGGTGTTACCAATAAAAATAACTATTTTGAAGCCCTGGAGCGCGCCTGGGAAGAGCTAGATCCACAGCACCTAAAGAACCTGGTCGAGAGCATGTCGAAGCGCCTGCAGGAGGTCCTGAAGGCCAAAGGAGGACACATCAATTATTGAAATCCTTTTATTTCACTTTAATTTATGTTTTCTGTAGCCTAAATTAAGCGGGCACTTTATTTTTTCACTGTTTTTTTTTCAACACAAATTGATTTTTTTTTTCTATAGGTAAAACTCCTTTTTTTCAGTATTCCATAAGTGAAACTTAAAAAGAATATAAAAAATAAGATAATAAAAAAAATACAGTGTGTTTACTTTAATTTGAACCAAGTAAATGAGACAAATTAAAAAAACAATGAGGTGGGCACTTTATTTTGCCTATCAGTGTATGCACCTTTTTGAAGTATATTACAAGAAGGACGATAAATTAAAAAACAAAAGCTTTATCATAATATCTGAAGTATTGATCCATGACTTAATAACAGTTCGGCTGTTTATTTCAAAATTGCTAGATTTCATTAAACAAAATTCAATGTATTGCTCAAAAATTATTTTTATGTTAGATGGAGCAGCGGCCCATTATAAGAACAAAAAGAACTTTTTGCAATTTCAAGTCCAAGTATGGATTGGAAGCAGAATCCCTGCCCTTCGGTTTAGAAAGGGGTATGGGCGCGTTCTGCCGGCTCGGTCGCGGTAGATCTCATGTGTGAATAGGCTGCCACATCAACGTTCAAAAGTGCCTGAACAAAATGAACAGCTTGTAATGATCACATGAAAGAGCGATGGGGGATCATTGCCCTGATATTCCCAAATGTAACACGTAGTAAAATGTTCCTTGTCTTCTGTAACTAAACGTGATGGAATGGAGTAAATGAGTGGAAACTCATCAGGAATGATCTCTCATATGCATCCGTCGAACCATTCTGAACGGCCGTTGTGAGAATATCACCATGAAAATCTCACATGCGCATAGCATGTTACCAGTTACTAATGCTTCTCTCCTTTCTCCTATTCTCTACTCTATCTCATGGCCGCGAGTGGTGGCTTATGACACATCGTGAGTCTCGAAATGCGCTACTAAAGTCAGCTCATCAACAGCAGAAACACCGAGACAATTTTGACCGTACATCAAAGGAAGGTTGAAGCACTTCAAGACCAACAAAAGGATAATATTACGAAAAGGAGAAGTAAACAAAAGAGAACACCCAAAGAAAACATTCCTAACAAGGGGTGAAAATCCAACAAACAAAGGAGACGAGTCTTTAGCAAAGGAAATAACGCAATTTCAGAACAGTGAGTCTTATAGCGGACCAGCGAAATATGGTGAGACCCAACCAGTTATAACATTTATATACAATATATACGCGCCAGATTTGATTATTTTTGAACCTCGAAGTGTGTTTACTTAACCGTTATCTACATGAAATCGGTCATGTTAACATACGAGGTTTATTGTGTGTGAAAGTAACCTCGGAATGGGCGTGACTCTCCAGACATTCTGAAATGGAATACTGGAACATGCACTATCTAACACCCGGATTAAAGCTGCTTTCAATGGTGACATAAAAAAAAAACTATTGCAAACAAATTTCTTCGATAATACCACTGCCGGTCGTAGGGTGTTATATTGGACACACACACACACACACACACACACACACACACACACACACACACACACACACACACACACACGCGCACGCACGCACGCACACAAGTATGGATTGGAAGCAGAATGGCACTTCTTTGCGTGGTCACATGGGAAAAGTCCAGATCAAATCGGATATCCAACTGTTGGTGCTTGTATATTTTGCTAAGCGTTTCGTCAAAAATTAATACGATTGCGGAAGAGTTTTGCACACTGTTTAGAAGTTTTTTCGAGAAATATGGCCCAAGTCCATGAGTAATGATGTAAAGGGTGTCCACGATGAAATTTCCACACTATGAAATTGCTCTAACTTTTTAACCGTTGGGTTGAATTTAATGAAAATTTGGGTGGATTTAGTTCATAGTGCATTATTTTCACCCTGCAAGTTTTAAAGTCCTGTGATCAAAACTCGCGGAAATGGAGTCGAAAGAACAGCTCGTGCGTGATAAAATCTTGCGCATTCATCACGAGAACAAGGATCTCTCGCATCGTTCCATCGCTAAAACGTTGGGAATCGCGAATTCCACGGTGTCGCGAGTGATTAAGCGGTTCGAGGAACGGTTGACCACCGATCGGAAGCCCAGAAGTGAAGGAAAAAGTATTCCGTACAACACCAAAAATCACAACCGCGTAGTTGGGGCCTTCAACCAAAATCCGAACGCCTCCGTTCGGGATGTGGCTAAGAAGCTGCACCTAATCCGAAGTTTTGTCCAGAAGGCCAAAACTAAGGCTGGGCTTCGAACATTCAAGGTACAAAATCGCGACGAGAAGCAGAACAAGTCCGCCAAAACCCGTGCCAGGAAGTTGTACCTCAACATGCTGACGAAAGTTGAATGCTGCATCATGGACGACGAAACATATGTGAAGGCCGACTTCAAACAAATCCCCGGCAACCTGTTTTTCACGGCCAAGGATAAGTTCAGCGTTCCGGAGCATGTCCGCACTCAGAAGATGTCCAAATTTGCGAAGAAATTCCTGGTTTGGCAAGCCATCTGCAAGTGCGGGAAGCGGAGTGCACCTTTCGTGACCCAGGACACGATGAACGGACAGGTGTACATAAAAGAGTGCCTCCAGAAGCGGCTGCTTCCTCTCCTGAAGGCCCACAACGTCCCAACAATCTTCTGGCCGGATTTGGCCTCATGCCACTACTCCAAGGACGTGCTGAAGTGGTATGCGGACAATAAGGTCAATTTCGTGCCGAAAATGTTCAACCCTCCCAACACTCCGGAGCTCCGCCCCATCGAGAAGTACTGGGCGATTATGAAGCAGCACCTTCTTAAACGACCTAAGGTAGTGAAGACAGTCGAGGAACTGAAGAACGTATGGGTTTACATGCAAAAAACGGTTGATTCACAGGTTGTGCAGAATCTTATGGCCGGGGTTAAGGCCAAGGTGCGGGCATTTGCGTATGGACTGTAAATAAAATACGAGTAAAATGGTAAAATGAAGTTTAATAGTTATTTCTCAATCCCTGAAAATTTGATGGCAATCGGATGAAAACTCGAATTTCGCGAATCAATTTTGTTTGTGGCAATTTCATCGTGGACACACTTTATTTAACTGTTAGGGAACATTTACTTGAATAGAGCAACATTTACTCCGGCGCTCCGGAAAGAACTGTGAGAGGAAACTGCTTCAAAAGCCACCAAAATCTCCACCTTCACAACATTCTCGTCAAGCATATACATTTTGATAACGGAGACCTCCTTTTTTGGTGGCTGTGGGGTTTTTGGGGTCAATGAATCGTTTAAATTCTGGTTACCAAATTTGATAATATGATTGCTCGATGACAGATGATTGCTCGATTTCTGACGTTGTAGAAATCATTGATCAATTTAATTTCAATTAATGTAGCCCAGAAAACTAACCACCATTGGCAACAGAAGACGTCGTTCTGGAAGAAGGCACAGGTGATCCTAAACATTAGAAAACACTACAAGGTACATTCCTATTGGCGTTTACGAAATGATGACGTAGGACTTCGCTACTAAATGCAAACCAATCAAGCAATCAAAATGTACAATGCAATATTTTTTTTACTTCAATATTCTTTAGTATACTTTTATATAAATTTTTCAATAGTATGTGGCCCAAAATCAAGAATGTCCTCTATTGGAATCGATAGAAATATTTCCGACCGATCGGTGCCAAATTTTTAAAAATCTTGGAAGAAACGACTGCGATATTAATGCTCAAAACCTGACCGCTTTTTGTGACAACAACATATTCTATAAACTAGTTATCTTTCCAGGTGGCAAAAGCGAATTCCTAATGTTCTCCTGGTTTTTTCCCCGGAGAAAGTAAATTCCCGGGCTTTTCTCAGTTTTCCCGAATTTTCCGAGTAACGTATGGATAGTGAAATCTGCACACATTTTCACAGCCCTGCTTCAATCACAACCCTAACGATTCTACAGCTGATCGATGTCAAGTTTTTAACAGCTCTGTCATACTTCAGTTCCAAGTGTTCAAGTTGTCGGTAATCTATTACAAGACGAAACATGAGTAATCAGGAGGAACAACGCCGGAAACTCATTTGTAATTTTTGCAACGCTCATCCAGATTGGCCGAAATCGAAGGTAGTGCGTCATTTTATGGACATGGGAATAAGTCGTCGAACCATATACAGCATTCTTTCGTCCTACCAAATGCGAAAAACAACAACTCGGAAGATCGGTACAGGAAATTGGTCAAGTTTGAGCGATTCTTCAGTGAAACGAAATTTAATACGGTTGACAGAAGGTCGGGTGGCAAAGTCGTACAGAGAACTTGGAAAAAAGTTTAATTGTCACCACCGAACTGTCAAAAAGGTTTTGGATGAAGCTGGGATCAAGAAGCGGTCAAGGCAAGTGAAACCGAAAGTGTCAGAAACTCAAGCTGCTGTTCAGACAGTACGATTGAGAAATCTTGTCCGAAATGTTTTTCAAGCGAAAAACGATGTACTTTGCATCATGGATGACGAGACTTATTTCACGTTGGATGGAAATGAATGGCAAGGAAAATACTTCTACGACAGTCCCAAAGCACAAATGAAAGAAGATGTGAAGTTTGTTGAACATACGAAATTCCCAGGGAAAATATTGCTTTGGTTGGCAATCAGCCCACTTGGAATGTCAAAACCTGTTTTCTTTGAATCGGGGTTGGCCATCACCGCAAATCGTTATATTGAAAACTGCTTGCCTAAGGTGAAACAGTTTATTTCTCAAAAACATCGTGGACGAAAAGTAGTGTTCTGGCCGGATTTAGCATCGAGCCATTATGCGAAGAAATCTTTGGAAGCCATGGAAAGCATGAAGATCCCTTATGTGCTGAAGGATGAAAACCCTCCAAACGTGCCACAACTTCACCCAATTGAAGATTTTTGGGCCTATCTTGAAGCGGAAGGTATATTCAAACAACTTTCGTCCAAAAACTACCAAACATCTTCAGCAAAAAATAAAAAAAGAGCTCGCAAATATGCAAACATTAAGTTTTGCGGCGTCCATGAGCAAAGTGCCTGCCAACTGCCGCAAGGCTGAGCGAATTGGTGTAATTTTTTTTCTGCATTAACTTGTTTGTTTATATGAACAACTAAAATAAAAAGTGATTGCTTTTGTTTACAAATAAAAAATATATGGCCTTTTTACTTTTGTGCAGATTTCACTATCCATACGTTAATTGGCCACTCTGAGTTTATCTGTAATCTGATCAATTCAAATTCAAAACCAACACTGAGTGCAGAAAATCTCACATTTATTTCCAGATTAATCAATTTCAAATTCGTCACCGTGATCCATGCCGAATAATTTATAATCATACCAAGAGATACGAAATCCGACACGCATTGCTTCCCAGGCTCTCGTCGCTTCTACCACCCACACTTCCCTACCACACCATCGGTTTAAGCCGTCAAAAGACTCTACGATGATAAGACAACCACCAATAAGCGTTCTAAAGCTTCGGCAGACAGAACCAATCGCTCAAAATTGATTGATAAGCACGGCGGGCTACGAAGATGAGCATTCTCCCGGTGCTCCCTAGTAGCTAGATCGTTTTCAGCACCCGGGCGGCACAGAAGAACCTGCTACTGTGGCCGTTTGACTGGCTGTTGTGTGTATGTGGCCTTCGAGCGAAAGTGATAGGAGAATTATGGAAATGTGATGATGGCATCCTATCGGCTCGATGAATGGTTGATAAAAATTGGGTCGACGCCCGAGAAGGAAATCGATCCATCACCTGGCAGACGCGAGCAAACACACTTCAAACCTACTCCCAAACAAACGGTTTACTTTCTCCGGGGTGATGAAAAGTTTTGACAGACCCTTGTATGTAAAGGGAAAAGTCGGGAAATTTTTTTGCCAATTTTGATAGTTATTCGCCAGCTTTGGAACCATGATATAGGAGAAAATGAATGCACATAGAAACTTCCATGTCAGGAAAAAAAAGCAAAAGATTTTCCCAAAAGAGAAGGAAAATTAAAATTTCACCACCTGCCTGCGGCTAGTTACCGTCTCTCGAGAAAACTTTTCCGCCCCCGTACAACGATGTAGATTCTTCGCTGGCTGGTGACGACATGCGGATACAAAACCAACCCGCCAACGACGCGCAACCGGAAGAATTCCTACCCTCCGGGGCGCCCGGTTCGTTCTCTCACTAACGATGCGCAAACAATAGACTCGGGGTCTGAACTGAAAAACCAACAACGGCAGACTTTGCTGGTACTTTCTGGTGATGCTGACTTATCTGCAGGTAGAGAGGTGGGCTGCTTTAACCTAACGCAACAAAAGAAATTGCCAAGAATTGTTGCAGTTACCAACTCGGTAGCAACAGTATGGAAATTGCATTTACGAAGGGAAAAAGTTTTTTTTTAAATAGCAGCCATTCTTGAGTGGGACTGCCGTGCCACGCAGGGGAGGTAAACGGTGCCTAATCCGTGGGTTCTGCCACACTTCCGGGAGAAATTTAGCGCTATAATAAGGGTGTGGGGGAGATGTGATCAGGTTGCTTACCACAAGTTTCGGAAGTAGAAGGAACGGGAAAAATTTCAAGGATTGGGAAATTTTATTTCCAGAGTATGTATGAAGTATGTAATACCATGGGGAAAGTTTATATGGGAGTTGAAATAGTGGAAAAGTTGTTGTTGGTTGCGATATTTGCACAAGGATTATAGTGCATTTATAAAACTAAATGGTGAGTTATGTCAGTGACATAACTGCAAAGTTGACGTACAGTACTGGCAAGAAAAAAGTACACACTGTAAAACCCTTTAGAAAATTGATTATATGTTGACTATGATAAAGTATAGCACATGAGTTTGTTTGAAGAAAATTATCGATATTCCATATGTATTTAAATGAAAGTGTCAGTTTCGGGCGGCATGCTTCATCTACCTGTGTATGATGTATGATGTATGATATGTACTACCACCCATTGTAGCACGGAAACTAAGTCCGACAGCAATGGGCTCTCCCCTCTGTTAGACTTGATCAAGCTTTAATAACCACTGATTATCCTAATCATGCCGTTGTATGAAGGGCCAAAAAGGGGTTGGGTGGATCGATATGCAACATCACTTATACGTATCCACAGGGATATAGAGAATCTCCTTCCAACAACAAGACTGAACAATTGGTCAAAAGAGCAAGCTATCTAACATGAGGATGCCCCAATGAGCGGGGAGAAGGGCCCGCCCTCTATTCACAAACTGTTAGCAATGGGGAGTTGGCATTCCCACTCTCCCCATCCAGAGTGCTTCAATCGGGTGCCCTGATGGTCCCTCCCATTCCCATGAAATATTTATATAATGGTGTATATATTTATGTAAATGATAAATACTACAAGCATTCGTATCTGTAATGTATGATCTTCATTCGGTTGATCCTGAAATGCAAGAAATGTTGTAAGATATTAAAGTGTAGCGTTCTGTGGTTCACGCTTAAGCACGTTTTCGTTCGTTTTCAACGATAGCAGCATTTCACCAAAATCTTGATTTGAGGTATCCTGAAAACGTTTATTGAATCTATTGAAATTTTACAAAACTAACATTTATACATTTTAATTTACTGTTGCCCTGGTCACAATTTTCTACTTGATGCTGATTTTATAACAGCAATCTGCTTTTCTTTTTGCTGACCTAATAGTTATTGCTACCGAGTTAGAAATGGGAGGAGTTAAAGATAAATGGGCAAAAAAAAACAATAAGTAATATTTAAATCATCTATAAAGTAAAATCAATAAAACAATACATATTGCCAAATATAATGATGGTGTAAGTTATGATGAAGTAATGACAAAGAATGAAATGTAAAATCAAACACTACCCAAATGGCACACAGCAAATCAGATCAGATCAGAATTGGTAAAAAGTCCATTTGCAAACCGGAAATGAAAAATACATTCAGCAATAAGTGCAAAAGCCTACCACAGATTCTGTAATTTTCAAAAGCCTACCACAGCAGTAATTTTCTGCATTTTATACTGGACATATATGCAACGCTAGATGTCATAAATTGAAGGTATGTTTCGTGTTTAAGCCAGATACCGCCTAATTCAGGTTTGTTGTATGAAAATGTGAAGGTCATGCTTTGATGGAAATAATACGATGTTGTAAAGAAATACTACATAATGTACCTATAATAATAATTCACTGCCGCTATTTGCATCTTCCGCTGCGATGTTAGATGATTGAAACTCTAAAATAGAGAAAATTCCAATGTGATATTATGAAATAAAGTTGATCAGCTGGCAGCCTAGCAAAATAGCAAAGAAAATTTAAGGAAACAATTATGCGAAATAAATTTCATATGGGTATGATTGCTGCCTAAAAACGGAAACTCAATAAATACAAAACACAAAAATTAAAAATGAATGACAGGAAATTCTTCGATAACTCTTTTTTCCTACTGGGCCCATAAATGAATCTTTATGTCTGTAAAATAGAAAATGTAGGATCATAAACAATGTTATTATAGTTTTTGAATTAACAATTTTGGACGAAGAATTTTTTTTTTGTAGAATTTGTCGTATATAATCCACTCTCTAAAAAAATGTAAAAAACCATCCCATCTTTTAAAATACATAACGTGGGTTAGGTGGGCCAAAACTTACAACGATGCAAATGCGAAGCTGAAAATAGCATTGAATAATATTGTGAAGGGATGTTATAATATAAAATGATAATAACAATTATATTTGTAATGTCTGCATGCCTGCATGTCTGCTGATCCTGCTCCAATTGTAGAAGGACTTGCATTATCATAGCCACGGGGGAAGAAAAAAAATTCAAAATTATTATACAACACTTGTGAATTCCATGGTTGATCTGAAATTATATACCGTATAAAGAATACTTCCATTTTTCGTGGTAGAGTAAGATTTCAGCATGCTTCTTTACCGGGATCACGCTGCCTACATCGTCTTGGTGCGGCTGCCACCTAATGTATAGTTGACTAACACAAATTATTAATACTTTATTTTTCAACAAACACCCACCCACCCAAAAAAAAAAAAAAAAAAAAAAAAAAAATATATTTTATTTAAATTTTTTTTTTTTTATATTAAATGGTTATTAATTAATAAATAAAAAAAAAAAAAAAAAAAAAACACACAAAAAACAAAAAAAAAAAAAATATAACTCTCTACTTCCCCCACTCCCGCGTTTTACACACTCCCCAAACACTATTTTTTAAATATTTTTTTTTCCAAATTTTAAAAAAAGATTTAAATTTTTTAATTCCCCCCCCGTAGACCCCCCCCCCCCGATTGTTCAAAGCCCCGCCCAATTTAGTGGATTTACGGTTTTTGGTACAAAGTTCACTTGGTTCACTTAGATCGCAGTAACAGACGTGATTTGTTTTTTGTTCGCTGCGTCATTTTCGCGAAATTTGAAATCAAACAATAATTAGTAATTTAACTTAAACTAACAGTGAACTCATAAAATCTCCGTGAGCATTGTGTAAGCCGTAGTGAATGCAATCGATTCCCTCCCGAGATGTCTGATAGCCGCCCTAATAAGAATCACATTGAAAATACCGCAAAATGAATCGTTAATACTATAGATTCTATTATTCGCAACGATTAGATAATAATTAGGCTTAATATTTTTCACCAGAAAATCTATTGTGGATGGCAATTTAACACTTGAAATGACCGGTAGTTTCTTATCTTAACAATACAAATTTTCATTTTTTTTTTCGAATGATTGCAAGCAAAAACTATTTATTCTGTGGAATTTTTACTATCAAAATGTTGGCTACAACAGGCTTTATTGTCTATATATTATGAAAACAATAGAGTCATTTTAATGGAACTATTCATGAACAGTGTGGTTCATTGTCCAACCACAAAATCAATTATAATATTATGGTTTTGTATGGTAATCGTATTGTATTTTTTTATTCGGGCGGTAGTATTTCCAGAAAGGCAGGCACATACATTCAGCTGCACTCATCACGTGTTGTACAGAGTTTTGTTATGCTGGTTGCATATCTTACGGGTTTGTTAAGCAATGTTAATTTGTATTTTGTCGCGAGTGCATGAAGTTAATTACGAATAAACATCGATAATTTTCATTTTTACGAATCAACAAGTTAGTATCATTTTGCAGGAAATCATGGGTTAGATCGATCTGATTATACATATTTAACATAAAACATATTTTCACACAATACTCAGCCAGGCCTGGCTTGGAAATTTTACATTTCCAAGTCTAAAAGTGTGCTGCAGAACCCTTATCCAAACGATATCAGTAACGTTTACATGCGGGGTTATTGTCTGTGAAAGTGGATTGTACACACACATACACAAAAAAAGCACGATGTGGTGATGGAGGTTGAGATATAAAGGGTGTTACGATCAAAATTTGGTCAAACAGTAATGTGTGTGAGTCGACCAAAGTTTAATTAATAAGTCAAATTCTTTTTCATTTGCAAGTTCAATTAATACAGAATACAGGAGAAATATTCAGCTAAGCTTCTTTTTTACCGAATGCGAATTGCCGGGTCTTTCGTTTAACACCTGCCATAAGATTTTGTACAATCTCCTTGTCCAATTTATTCGCCGCAGAACGCCAGTTTGCCTTGAATTGTTTCTCGCTCACAACAGCTTTTTGAGTCTTCTTAAGGTTCCGCTTGACGATGGCCCAATATTGTTCGATTGGGTGGAGCTCTGGCGTGTTGGGAGGGTTCTTGTCCTTGGGCACCACTTGAACGTTGTTGGCAGCATACCACTCCATGGCCATTTTTCCGTAATTGCAAGATGCCAAATCCGGCCAAAATAGAACGGAACAATTGTGTCGCTTCAGGAAAGGCAGTAGACGTTTTTGTAGGCACTCGCTCAGATAAATTTCCTGGTTGACGGTTCCGGTCGCAACGTTAACGTTGCTCCTCAAGCCATAGGTACAGATGGCCTGCCACAGCAGATATTTCTTCGCGAACTTTGACAGTTTAATGTGCTTGAAAATATCTGCCACCTTTCCCCGTCCCCTGCCTTGACGTAAGTTTCATCGTCCTGTACCACGCAATAAAACTTCGTCAGCATCGTCGTGTACAACCTTCGCGATCGTGCTTTGGCCGACGTGTTTTGTTTATCGTCGCGATTTGGAGTCACCACTTTCTTGTAAGTCGACAGTCCAGCTTGTTTTTTAGCTCTATTCACGGTTGAAGGCGCCACTCACAGCTTCTTTGCGACATCTCGGACGGAGAGGTTGGGGTTCCGCTCGAAACAGCGGGCAACTCTTTTTGTCGTCGCTGTGGCCTCAGCTTTCGATTTCCCCCTGATACAGCTTTCCTGGCTGTCGACAAACGTTCACCGAACACTTTTAATACGTTGGTAACAGTTGATTAAGCCACATTCAACAATTTCGCCAACTTGGAGTGAGTAGTTTGGATTTTCGCCATGCACGTGCAAAATTTTGATGCGTTGCTTCTCTTCCTTCGACGACATTTTGATAACCGTAGTGCTAATCTCAAAATCAAAATAGAGGCATGATGCTACACGCACACATCTTCAAAATGAGGGGTGTGCCAAATTTTATAATGCACGATGAAATGAAATGCGTCAAGTTTAAGTCGACCAAATTTTGATCGAAACACCCTTTATTTCACCTTGAATGACAACGACTGACAGGGTACAGCATAATTTACGTCCTCCTACAAGGAGCTGAGCAATGACGTTAACTATATATCACGCACCATGTTACCGAAGAAGGTTGTCCTGTGGCTGACCATCAGTGAGAAATGGATGCTAATGTTCTTCTCCTCGGGGCTTGTTGTGAATAAGGAGATTTGAAGTGCCGAAAGCCTGCTGTAAATAGCTGCCTCTATCCGGAAGAAGAGGGAAGATCAGCGAAGATCAACCCACTACAGCAAAAGGTGGACCACCTGACCATCACCGAAGAACACAAACACCCCGAACGTTCCCCCGCTGTGGCCAAACGAGAATTTCTAGACTTCAAACGAAGGATCTATGCCAACAGTTTTGTGGCCAAATCCGAGCAGCAGCTGATCGAAAGGCTAAGGTCCCCGCTAAGTGCCGTAAGGCCAGTCGGCAGGATGAGAAGGAATTTCTGAAAAACGATCAATACATGTAAGGTACAGTGAAAATTATTTTCATGGATTTTCTATTCGTAGTTTTTTTTTTTATCAAATAAAACAAAACCCAAAATTTATAATATATTTTGTTACTTGATAATAAAACCAGACTGTTCATTGACATTTAAAGGAAGACAAAGACAAATCTAGAAAAATAAAAACAAAACCAAATGACGGCGCCGGTGGTGTAGTGGTAAGCAATGCTGCCGCTCACCCCAGTTGGTGTGATATCAATTCCAGTCGGCGCCGTTGGGACTTCGGAAAATCTCTGAACAGGTTTTGCTTCGGAAGGGAAGTAAAGCCTTTGGTCCCGGCCCGTATGTAGATGGGTTCGATATGTATTTGAAAAGTACTTAGAGGTCAGCTGAAGAGGAAGCTGATTTCGTACGGGGGATGAAAGTAGACAAAGATGAAGGATTTCGTAATGGTTCGAAACTAGTTCCAATAGAAAAAAGAGCATTTAAAAATAAACTCCGAGGACACATTTTTCAAATTTCTGGGTTTTCGCATTTTTCGGGTATAAAGCTCATGATTTCACAAAACACAATTTGGCATTGGTGTTCAATTTTCATAAGTTGATCTATTTTGCACTTTTGAAATTTGAAATTGAAATTCGAAACAAAGCCTTTCTCTTTAAATGGCTCGTCGGCCGGCGTCGGTGGTGTAGTGGTAAGCGTGACTGCTACTTGGCACCCCAGTAGGGTCTGGGTTCAATCCCAGTCGACGTCGGTGGTTTTTCTGAGGCGAAAAAATCTGGTCACGTCTTCCTTCGGAAGGGAAGTAAAGCCGTTGGTCCCGGTTCATATTCATGAGTCGTTAGGTAGGGTCCAGGTGGTGAAGTCGTCTTCCTGGCGTCGGTGATTGTCACCATGTGAGGAAATAGGCCGACGTAAAATAAAGATTAAAAAAAAAAATGGCTCGTCTTTAATATAAACGGCGCCAACAGTGAAAATGCTTTCATTTGAGCTACACAGTGTTTCTGTGTCTAGTTGACAAAGGACTGCTGTTTTGATTCCTTTTAAAACCTCAAATCAGCATCAACAAGTCTTCAATAATACAATAAATCCTATACCGATACATGTTTTATTCCAACCAATGTTTAGAAGAAAATGTGGAAGAAAATGAACGCCAATTTTACCATTCCTTGTGTATACCATCACTTCAAAAATGGGAAACAAAAGAAAGATAAAATACCCCCATTCCACCTTTCAGAAAGCATTTCAAACGTAATTTTTCATAGTGGCTCAGTAACGAGATGGAGAGGTTTCATGGTAGATTATAACTCAAAACAAACCAAATTCTTCGCTTAGCTTCCTACCTTTTAATCACAACATCAAACGTATCCATTACTCCCGTTGATTGCCCAACTCTAACCTCCCATCAAACCATGCAAGATAAACAACGACCCAGAAACCGAGACAACCAGCAGACCCATGAATACTGCTCCGCCAAGTCCTCTTTTGTTCCCCTCAATGTCCACCTAATCGGCCGAACAATGAAACGTCAATCCCAAACCCATTGACAAAAGGCTAAAGCTTACCGCGCCCCCTGTCTCCGCCCGCTAAAAGCTCATCCATTTCCGTTCCGATTCCAATAACAATATCCCATCTTCATCGTCCTCGTCGTCCTCGTCCAAGTCGTCCTGTTATCCTTTCGTTCATTTTCTGTCCGACTGCACAGTAAAATTCACTCACATACACACAACTGGAACTCCGCACCGTTTCTATGACAAAGGGCGTATGGCCGTCGATTGGGTGGCAAAGTGAACAAAAGCTGAACCCGGGAGCCAGAAAACTCCCTCCAGGGTCGTTTATTTTGGGCCTTGGTTCGCACCGAAAGACAAAAGTAGGAACAAGCAGCGGCAGCAGCAGCAGCCGGAGGGGTCTTCCTTTTGATGGGACTTCCTCTCAATTTCACTGATTGTATTTGACATTTCGATTTTATCGAGGAATTTCTCTCCACGCTGCTGTCGTTGAGAGCAACGCCGGTAGTGCTCTGGATAATACGTGTCGATAACTGTGTGCATCGGATCCTGGCCCCGGTGAGGAGCGCTGGTGGGAGGAAAATGGTTTTTCTTTTTATGAACCCGGTCCGGCGAAGATGGGGGTGGAAGAAATATTCACGCAAGAGTTGACTCTGATTTGTTCTGATTTTGTTTTGCTCTAAGCCCCCTCCCCCCTCCACTCCCTGATTCAAGAGGTCCAGCGGAAGCGTGTGCGATTTTTGCTTAGCCAAGCAATTCTTTAGTTGTATGAACGTATCAACATTGTAAGCTGAATGCGAGGGGGGTGGGGGGTCCCTATGGCTTTCTGAGCGTCCATGATTGCTTTTCAATTGACTGTCTTTTTCTCTCGTGGTATCTACCCACTTGGTGAAGTCATCATTGGGTGGAATAGTGCCATCGGGATAATGATTTTCCGGTCCCACGTTTTCAGTGGAAATGAGGATTTTTTGCTTGATTTGGAAGAATGCGTTCAGAGGATTTGGGATGGGAGGTGGGATTTTATCCGTTTTTAATCACGATTTTATTTTGGTTGTGGTTCATTTACTGGAAGCTTGAGAAGGATAATTCGAATGCATATATGTATTGTGGATTTGAGAGGTCTCTTTCCAAAGCCTTCATTTAATCTTTTTGGTTATTTTCTTAGATAGTCTATGTCTTTTTATTGGCTTAAACTGTTTAATTTTTTGGTTTTCTTCTATTTCTTGCGGTGTAGATTTCATAACGCATGACTTTCCTTCAAAATTTCATTGAATTCAGCTGAAATTATAGGCATAGTTAATTATGCTCACTAAGATCTGTAAGTATTCTCATGAATTATGGTTTATCCCATATATCTTGAATTTTTGGATTGTATGAACTTTTTATATAAACGGGATTTTTTTATTCTGATGGTGTGGAACTATTTTTTGAGTAGAAAAAAACGCAGAAGGTGAAATCTCCTGCAGCACACTTGTTGCAAAAAAGTTGAAGTGACTTAAATGCAACTCAATTAAGTCACAATCAAGAAACTGCAACCAATTATGTCAGTTTTGTGTTGCTGGGGATATCTGGAATATAGTTTTTGTTCATAATCAAACTTCGACTCCGATATTGACGCGGCTGGGTAGCTCAGTGGTTACCCGTTCTGCTTACTGAGCAGATTGTCGGGAGTTCAATCCCAGGCCCGTCCCCTTCCTTGCCATTTTTCACTTGCCTCTTTCTATCGCCACTAGATTTAAAATAAAAAGCAGTCTACTGCGCTTTCTTTCATTGATCGCATCACTTACCACAGTGCATCCATGATCTAAAAATAACCTACCTCACTAACACAACTATCCTTCCCTTGGCAATTGTAGAGATGCAGTGGTGTTCACGGTCTCTAATAACAACGATTGTCAAACTAATCATCCTTCCCCCCTCCCCAAAAAGACCGTGAGGACGTGGCCGGCGCCGGTACTGATCTATAAATAGAATTAGTGAACTTGTACATTGAAGATGTAAAAAACTAATCCCAAGCTCCATCTATGTGGTTCTCTGTGCAATTCCACTAGTTCTGTCAGTAAGGGAGTAGCAACTACGAATTTGCACGGTCTTTTTTTTTAAAAAAAAAAAAAAAAAAAAAAAAAATCAAACTTCGACTCCGATATCATTTGCTCCGCAGAAGCCGAAAGTAGTAAAATTGCTCCGTTCGATACTATCTTCCTACTACTACTTGCACCTTGAGGAAAAGACAATTGCCGTCGGATATTCTGATTTTCGGATTTTCGGATTTTCGGATTTTTGGATTTTCGGATTTTCTGATTTTCTGATTTTCTGATTTTCTGATTTTCTGATTCTTTGATTTTCTGATTTTCTGATTTTCTGATTTTCTGATTTTCTGATTTTCAGATGTTCTGATTTTCTGATTTTCTGATTTTGTGATTTTCTGATTTTCTGATTTTCTGATTTTCTGATTTTTATTTTCTCTTTTTCTGTTATTTCTGTTATTTTCTGATTTCGTAATTTTTTTATCCTAAGGTTATTTTTATTTTCTCTTTTTCGGTTATTCTGTTTTTGTGATTTTACGGTTTTGTTATTTTTGTGATTTTGAAATTTTGTAATTTTGTGATTTAATGATATTCAATTTGTTGATTTTCTGATTTTCTTATTTCTTACTTCTCTGATTTCTTGGTTTGCTGATTTTCATATTTCATGATTTTATGACTTTTTTGATCTTCAAATAGCCTGTTTTGAATGATTATCATTTTTTTTTAGTTTGCTTTAATTCTGATTTTCTGATTTTCAGTTGTTCTGATTTTCTACTGTTTTGATTTTCAGTTGTTCTTATTTTTTATTGCTCTAATTTTCAGTTGTTCTGATTTTATACTGTTCCGATTTTCTGTTGTTCTGATTTTCTAATTTTCTGTTTTTGATAGGCTGATTTCCGATTCCCCGGTTTAGTTATTGTATGATCTTCTAATCTTCTGATCGTCAAATTTTCTGTTTTTTTGTTTTAATTTTTTTAGATTTCTATTATTTTGATTCAATGATATGATGATTTTGTGATTTCGTGGTTTTGTGATTTAGTTATTTTGCAATTTTGATTCTGAATTTTTAATTTTGTGATTTTTAGATTTTGTGATTTTATGATTTTTTAATGTGTTGATCTTCTTATTCCTGTTTTCTGATTTTTCAATTATCTAATTTTCTGATTTTTTACTTTTCTGATTTTCTGGTTTGCTAATTATCTTATTTTATGATTTTCTTATCTTCTTATCTTCTGATTTTCATCTTTTCATCATTTTTATCTTTTTTCCTCGTTCGCTCTTATTCTGAATATTTGATGGTGTGATTTCATGATTTCTAATTTTCTGATTCTATGATTTCATGATTTCTGTTACGTTCTTTGATTTTGATTCTCTGATCTTATTTTTTCAAATCTTTTAAAATGGCTTATCTGATATAAAAGTCAATGAAGACATATATATATATATAAGACTATGTCCGACATTTTTTCGGTTTTAGTTAACTTTTCGGATTTTGCAAATCATCAAAATACTATAAAAATACTATACAAAATGTAGCCGAGAGGTGATTTTATATTGAGGTATTCCTGTGTATGCTTTCCTTATTTCCAGATTTTTTGATATTTCATTTTTTTGGTTTTCTTGAAATCCATATCTACTGTTTTTAACCTACAATGTTCATCTAACGATTTCAGTTTTCATGTTTAAATTATCTATCTTCAATTTTCAATTTAAGATTTTTTAATTTAATTTCCAAGATTAAGATTTGAATGTTTTGTTTTCGCTTTCATATATTCAATTTTGAATTTCGAATTGTGAATTTTGAATTCTCAATTTGGTTTTTTCTATTCAATTCAATTCTGATACCGAAACATGCAAATTAAAAATAAAAAGTTGCAAATTGCAAATTGAAAATTACAAATTTAAAATTTGAAAACTCACAATTGAAATGGAAAATTGAAAATTGAAAACGAAAAATCGAAAATCAAGAGTAAAACGAAGCAAAATTGAAAGTTGCAAATTGCAAGTTTAAAAATGAAAATTAAAAATTTAATCCATTTTCAGTTTTCCATTTGGAGTAAGTTCAATTTTCAATTTTCAATTTTGAACTTTTAATTTGCAACTTTCAATTTTCAATGTTTTCAATGCAAAATTCTCAATTTTCAAATCTCGGTTTTCAATTTTAAACTTTCTATTTTCAATTTGTTGTTTTGCATTTTCGCTTTTCAGCTTTCAATTTTCAATTTTGAGTTCTCAATGTTTGAAATATTCCAGCTTCCACAATTTGCAGTTTTCAATTTTCAGTGTTCAATTTTCAATTTTCAACTTCTTTAAGATTATTTGCATTCAATTTCAAATCCAGAATTTTGATTTGTCAATTTTCAATTTTGAATTTGCAATTATCATAATGTTCCGATATTAATTTTGAACTCTCGATTCAACTTGCACATCCAATTTTCAATTTTCAAGTCTCATTTTTCAATTTTCTATTGCCTTTTTTCAATATTCAAGTGTGCAGTTTTCAATTTTCTACTTTCAATTTTCAATTTTCAATTTTCAACTTTCAACTTTCAATTTTCAACATTCAATTTTCAACATTCAATTTTCAACTTGCAATTTTAAACTTCAAATTTTCAATTAGGAGTTTTGAATGTTTGAAATATCTAGATTTTCAGATATCCAGTTTAAATTGTGAATTTTCACATTTCCAATTTAGACTTTGACGTCTCCAAGAGGTTTTCATGAAGCTTAATTTTCCATTTTCGATTTTGAGTTTTAAATGTTCGAAATATCTTGATATCCTGATTTTCAGATTTCCGCTTCACAGCTTTCAATCTCGCCAAATTTCAAAATTTTGACATTTCTGTCAGGTTTTCATGAGTTCAGTTCTCAATTTTCAATTATCATTTTTCTGTGTTCATATATAAATTTTCAATTCTAGATATTAAAGTTATAACTTTCAATTTTCAATTTGCAGTTTTCAATTTCTTATGTAAGAGAACACTTTTCAATTTTCATAAAATTATTGAACTATCCAGATATCCTGATTTTGTCTGTCTTGTTTTGAGTTTGAATACATTTGTTATAACTTAATTTGTAGAACTTTGAGTTAATTGTTAATGATTTCTTATTGCAATTTTATTATTATTTTTTTTTGTAAATTTGAATTTTTGGAAACTTGGATTCATCATGCTTGGTGTCTCAAATGGCCGAATTTTTATATTTTAATAATTTAATTTAAATTATCGCAGAAAAAAAACTGAAGAAATCATGCATGACAAAAACCTAAGAAATTATTTCTTTCTGTTCCTCAATTTTAAGCCCATTACGTTCACAATAAGCGTATGGTTAGCTCTACACTGAGTATTTTCAACAAACTATCATTTGCCAAGTACAAATTTTCCACTGGTATGATGATGTGACAAGTTTTTCTTATGAAATTTTCCTTTCCTACCTTTTCCAGCATCTCAAGCAACACATCGCTGTCATATTTGGTTGCTGCAACTTGATATTGACTGAATTGAGTCACATTGCAGTTAATTTGACTAATTCACAACAAGTGTGCCACTAGGGATGGTTCTGCATTTTAGCGGCGTCTTTATCGATTCAGCTAAGGGAGGTTCTTAGAAATCCTGCGACTGAAACGGATGTGTAAATTGATGACCGTTCAAGTGCACTGAAACTCCATATGAGCCAACATCTGACTGGAAATGACCATACTTCTATTTTTTTTCCTCAAACGTTTTTACTTCGATTCTTCTTCTACTTCGTCGTGCTATAATACCGGATGGTTTTTCCTGTACAAGGAGATGATTTCGACCCTACATATTGAACCCATCCTTGGCCAGGACTAACGGCTTTTCTTCCCTTTCCTTCAAATCAGAGATTTTTTGTCTCAGAAGAATAAGCACCACAGAACTCATCGGCTACGAATAGTGTCTCTAAGGATAACTATTCTACCACATGAATTTACCTGTTTCTTTAGATCATCATAAAGTAACAATAAACCAAACACAGATACTGATTTGAAAATGTTTTAATATGGAAGTTTATAGATACATTTTCAACGAAGTCAATCTATTAACAACTGATCTTTATGTCGTAGAGTGAAACAAAAATATAAAGTCACGACGGATAGGGAAAATAACGAGGCGTGCGGTTTCACCTTAAAGGGTGTCCACGATGAAATTGCCACACACAAAATTGATTCGCAAAATTCGAGTTTTCATCCGATTGCCATCAAATTTTCAGGGATTAAGAAATAACTATTAAACTTCATTTTACCATTTTACTCGTATTTTATTTACAGTCCATACGCAAATGCCCGCACCTTGGCCTTAACCCCGGCCATAAGATTCTGCACAACCTGTGAATCAACCGTTTTTTGCATGTGAACCCATACTTTCTTCAGTTCCTCGACTGTCTTCACTACCTTAGGTCGTTTAAGAAGGTGCTGCTTCATAATCGCCCAGTACTTCTCGATGGGGCGGAGCTCCGGAGTGTTGGGAGGGTTGAACATTTTCGGCACGAAATTGACCTTATTGTCCGCATACCACTTCAGCACGTCCTTGGAGTAGTGGCATGAGGCCAAATCCGGCCAGAAGATTGTTGGGACGTTGTGGGCCTTCAGGAGTGGAAGCAGCCGCTTCTGGAGGCACTTTTTTTATGTACCTACACCTGTCCGTTCATCGTGTCCTGGGTCACGAAAGGTGCACTCCGCTTCCCGCACGTGCAGATGGCTTGCCAAACCAGGAATTTCTTCGCAAATTTGGACATCTTCTGAGTGCGGACATGCTCCGGAACGCTGAACTTATTCTTGGCCGTGAAAAACAGGTTGCCGGGGATCTGTTTGAAGTCGGCCTTCACATATGTTTCGTCGTCCATGATGCAGCATTCAACTTTCGTCAGCATGTTGAGGTACAACTTCCTGGCACGGGTTTTGGCGGACTTGTTCTGCTTCTCGTCGCGATTATGGGCCTTTTGTACCTTGAACGTTCGAAGCCCAGCCTTAGTTTTGGCCTTCTGGACAAAACTTCGGCTTAGGTGCAGCTTCTTAGCCACATCCCGAACGGAGGCGTTCGGATTTCGGTTGAAGGCCCCAACTACGCGGTTGTGATTTTTGGTGTTGTGCGGAATACTTTTTCCTTCACTTCTGGGCTTCCGATCGGTGGTCAACCGTTCCTCGAACCGCTGTATCACTCGCGACACCGTGGAATTCGCGATTCGCAACGTTTTAGCGATGGAACGATGCGAGAGATCCTTGTTCTCGTGATGAATGCGCAAGATTTTATCACGCACTTTTTTTCCCCCCCTTTCCCCCCTTTTTTTTACAACACATTAAAAATAAACAGAAAAAAAAAAAAACAATAAAAAAAAAACCCACCCAAATTAATATAAAAATACCCCCCACCCACAAAAATAAAAAAAAATTAAATAGTGTGGGAATTTAATTACAGCACCCCCTCAAATATTTTTACAAAAAAAAAAGAAATAAACACGTTTCCAGCCCTACGGCCAGTGGCTGATGCGATGAAAGATTTTCTGTTCGGCATCTGTCCCCGATCCAGACCACTTTGACTCTCCGCTCCTCATTTTTTGGCCGTTGCATTCTATGTGGACTCTTATACGAAAACTGTGTATGTGTATGTATGGTAGCCACCCTCCCTTCATGCCCTTGGCTTGGATGCAGCTCCACTTAATAGCAAGATCAAATTGAGCCACCGATCTGAATTCACAATATCGCTGTATGAAGGGCCAAAAACGGAGGGGTGGACCCGTAAGCAGAGACACTCACGCGAAATCCACGGGAAATTAAGAATCTCCTTCCAACGATACGATCCAACAATTCGAATAACCCAATTCGCAATACTTATTAAGCTTTCTACAGGATGGCTTGTTAAGAAGGGCGCGTCACTCTCACTGAAACTGTTGGAGTAGAATTCGCAGCATCACAATCGAATCGGTAGGATAAAGAAAATGATAATGCTCGTTCCCTCCTAGACTCAGGCAGTCAATCAAACCATCGTCCAGTTTCAGCTTGAATGATACCCTGATGCTCCCTCCCAACCCAGTATTTATTATATATAATGTACATAATATGTCATAATATGCAATATATGCAGTAAGTAATAGAGCAATGAAATATACTATAATATTTAATTAAAATAAGCCATGGTTGGAATTCGTCATCCTGTAATTTAAATATGGTTATAAATAAAATAATATGATGAAATAGTTAAAATAGAAATAATAGGCATATGATAATCATATGCAGCTTAGTGCATCTTTACAGCTCAATCAGTGGTAGATGAATATAACTCTGGAATGTCATTGCAATTAAATAAAACATGAACCATTTAATTATACATGAATCAAAAAAATATGTATGTATTCATGACATATAGATATACACAATCAGCAGAATTAAAGAGCATTTAATAATTTTAATAAAATTCAATAATTTTAATTCTTAGAAAAACACCTTTAGATACTATGAAATAAAATATCTGTACTATCTGGAATCTATTTCCTTGTAACCTTGAAGCAAATGAAATTTAATTATTATTATTAATCTTTTAGTAAATATTTTTAATATGATTATACTTATATATAATGATGATATGATGAAAATAATACGATGTTGTAATAGTAGACACATAAAAATTAAATGCAACTATTTGTCTCTTCTGCTGTGATGTTAGATGATTGAAACTCTGAAATTTCCAAAGTGTTATAATGAAGGAAAGTTGATCACCGGGCAGCCAAGCAGAATAGCAAGAAAATTTAAGCAAACAATTAGCCGAAATAAATTTCATTTGATTATGATTACAAACGGAAGCTAAATAAATCTACAAAAAAGAAAAAAAAAACCAGAGAGAGAAAAAGAAAAATGAAATTTGAATTCTCCGATAACTTTTGCTTTCTACTGGGCCCATAGATAATTCTTTATATCGGTGCAATAGAAAATGAGAGATCATAAACAATTTTAGTTTTTGAATTATTAAACTTTTTTGGAAATTTTATTTAGTAGAATTTGTCGTATGATCATTTCTAAAAAAAACATTAAAAACCATCCTATCTTTTCAAATACATATTGTGGGTTAGGTGGGCTAAAACTTACGACGATGCATAGATGCGAACCTGAAAATAGCTTTAAAAATATTGTGAAGGGATGTTATAATATAAAATGATAGTAACAATTCTATTTGTACTGTCTGCATGTCTGTAGACTGATGTCCAGCTGCAGTTGTAGACGCTCTTGCATTATCATTGCCACGAAGGAAAGAAAAAAATTAAAATTATTAAACAACACTTGGGAATTCCATAGATCATCTGAAATTATACACCGTATAAAGAATACATCCATTTTTTGTGGTAGGGTAAGATTTCAGCATGCTACCTTCCTACATCGCGTTGGTGGGACTGCTTCCTAAGCCGTTGGATGCCAGGACAGACGCTGTTTGAGCTGCACCTCCTTGGTAGACAGACGCTCGGAACGCACCTCCTCAATCTAGCTGAAGTCAGAAGGACAACAGTGCCCAGGCTGCACTACCAGCTAAGTACGCAACCCTTAGCTGGCGGTCTTTGTCATCTCTTGACCCGTGGAAGCATGAGGTAGGAACTTGTGAGGACCAGTGCTATGTTGCGGGGACGCACGCTCCATCCCAGTTGTCTACTCACCATTTTGCAGCCCATGTGGACTCTTATACGAAAACTGTTCATAAAACATCAGTAAAAAATTACTGCTAAAAAGAACCTTCTTCCGGATGAGGAACGTAGCACCCAACGGAATAAGGCACTACGGCGACCAACGAAACCCTCCCGTCATTTAACTATGGGAGGATTCGATGCTCTGTACTATCACAGTCACAGAAAACTTGCCCTTAATTTCAATTAAATATCAAAATAATGTTTGGAGTTAATACGCGTAAGCTATGAAGCGAAAGATGAAAACGTCACGTTAAAAGCACGGTCTACTACGATCATATCTGTAGTCGAAAAGTGAATATAATATTTCGAGATGCGTGCGGTAGTTTAATCCTGTCTAACTACAGTTCATTGATTTTAGATGAATTTTGAAAATATGTTTCGATTTTGGAAAATATATTCTCAAAATATTGATTTTTTAATCGAATTCGAGTGGTCAAAACATTATTTTGAACTGCTCGAAGGTTCAATTATTTAGGAAAAAAAAATTTGACAATCAAGCGAAAAAACTTTTCGCTTGAGCTGGGTTTTCCATTAGGAAAAAACAAAATCAAAGGGACACGTTAAGTTATTCATAAGATATTCCTTAAAATGCATTCTATTTTAAACTTTATCGAGCCTGTTAGGGAGAGTCACTAAATTCAGCTCGAATCGGCAGTACATCTCCTACCTAACCGGACCTTATGCAAGCGATTCTGCTCCTATCAATCACCACGGCACAATCGACTCGTCAATCTCAGGATGTAAGTCGACATATCATAAATTCCAACACTGTACCCGTCAGTGATTTCAGCCATTGAAACAGATTCTTAAATTACACCGCATCATTTATCACCGCCCGAAGCCCTTTTCCTCTGCCAGAGCCACGTGCCCAAGACAAACATATCCAATCAACACGAGGCGACGGATCATCGTTCAACACTTTCCCAGCATCACCTTGTCTCTTGCTTCGCCCCTTACTAATACCTACTGATGCCGACCGATCTGGACCAATTCGTGACCACGAGCGGCCGACGATCCTTATCGGTCCTGGCGGCGAGGGCGCGTGAGATGACTGTGTAAATTCGAGCACCCCCAGAAGAGCAAAATTAGCCGGATTATGAAATTCATACCCTGTTTTGGGAAAGCACCCGAGCAGCCGAAGATGCATATCATCGGAACTCAATTAATTTGGACGCCTCGCTTTTGTCTCTGCATGGACGGGTGCTGGTTGGCCTACCCTTTCTCACCCAGATCAATATCGAAAGCATCGAAGCATCAGCATATGGGATGCTCCTCGGTCGACCGGTCGTGCTATAATGAACGATGTGCCAAAGAGGAGACAGAAAAATTAGAGAGTCCCAAGTCCGATGGACTGTCGCTTCGGATTAAACAATTTAGATTTGTATCGGCGGCAACAACAACGGCAGCAGCGGCAGCATTCTCGAAAAACAGAGTAGTTTTTCAAAGGAAGCAGAGGATCGCTGGTGGAAGCGATGCGGAGCGGGACAAATTTCTTAGGTCGATCCGCTCGAATGGCACCGATTAGGAGAAACTGGTTTAAGGATTTCGGTGTGTGTTGGGAAGAGAAAAAAAAAACGACATAACACGACAAAACTGTTGAGCTAGGGTGTCAAAAATGAATGCACGACTGGAAGCGATAACGGCTGCTAACAGATGTGCATATCGTCACCACCTAGCGTGAGGAGAAGGAAAATGGAAGATCGAGTTGAATGATGATGGGCAAGGAGAAAGAATATTCAGTTTCTTCCTGAAAGTGCGCAGTGAATTGGGAAACTTTCAGTTTGGCTGTTCTCTTATTAAAGAAGAACGGGTTCTACAATTTGAGCCTGAAAAATACGTTTTATCAAGATCCTTAAATATATAGATGATCTTAATGATTTTATTTCGAGCTTAAGAGAACCGAAAAATTGCTTAAGACAATCTCCAATGTTTGATGATAATTTAGTCAACGATGGCAATATTCAAATTTTAATAATTTCAATACGTTTAAAATATAATTAGTTAAAATGTTGCTTCTCTCAAAAAAAAATTTTGCTCAAAACATGATCCTATTAAGGAATTCCGATAGACCCAGTGCGGTTTATTTGCAGATATCTCGTTCCAGAAGCTGATTTTCAAAATATCTCGTATGACAAAATGTTTGTGCATAATTATCTTCATAAATTTGCGGTGGGTGTTGGCCAGATTGTGATTTTTCAAATATAATCCTAAATAGGTTATAGAGAATTTTTCATACATCTAGTAACCTAACGTCCGTGCTCCGTCACAATATTTTCTATTGTGATGTGTCCTACTCAATGGGTAAATTGAACTGAAGGTGAGTTTGAAAGAAGGGGAACTTGGAGTAGATTTTTTCGAGGATTTGTTAAGCGACACAGGATTCCAAATTCAAAGTTCGGATACCGTGCTGCATCGGTGCCCGGACTTTTTGTTCATGAATCTGGACATTTTTCATATCACAATCTAGCATGCAGTTATGAGCTTGTAAATTTATCATATTAGTATATTAGCGATAAATCTGAGAGGGTTGATTCATCGATTTCTTTTACAATTTTTCCAAGTTGTAACATTCCGCTCACTTGCATGTTAGGCGGTGGGAATGTCTTTCGTAAGTAGAACTGCCGACTTAATTCATCAGATATAGCTCGACTGGGCTTCAGTTTAATAAACAACTTAGTATTATAGTCATTTATTCAATGAAATGTTTTTACTATTCTCATTCAATGCTCATTTCAGCCAATAGTGTTCAACACATAGTTATCACCAACCATCGACAGCCCGCAACAATAAATCTTTGTATCTTTTCATAGAAATTGCTAAGCTCTTCAAACATCCGGGGGACTACAAGGATTCTACTCATATCTTTGTTGTTAATTTTGTTTCTTTTCAGGCAACAAATACTTTATTTCTACCAAATTTTGAATACAATATCTAATATTTCTCTATTTCTCTAAACTTTTAAAGTAGGGCATAAAGATGAATGAATGTACCGGAAACTAGACGGACACATGCGGAGTTGAGTACAGGCGACTCGTGAGGTAGTAAGTGCTTTCAAGAACGTGGAGCAAGACAGGTAATTGTTACCGATTGTATCTATATTAATAAAATTTATTTTCAATAGGTTTGCGTCGACCATCGGTTGAATCGGTTGAATCGGTTGTGTCAATACTTTGTTCCGCAATATTTTGTTATCGGGCGTAGCGTTTTGTCTATTGTTTCGGTTGCCTATTGTTGCGCGAGTGATCGAGTGAGCATCAGAAGTCGTGGTTCACCGGTTAAGATCGATCGGTGGTGAGGTTCATAATTAATTGTGATTCAAATTATTCGTTCGCCATTCGTCGGGCCACCCTATCCCAAATAAACCACTGTCCCATTTTGTAAGGGATTCCAGTGGCATCCGGACTGTTGGTGTAGATCGGTCCAAGTTGTACTCAAGCGTTGAGATGAACTACCTTGTTTTCCTAATGAAAAACCACTATCACATTTTGTAAGTGATCCCAATAGACTCCTTACTGTACTGTACGGGTCAAAATAGGCTTTTCAGCATTATTAAATATCACTTTGTATTCCCAATGAAAAACCACAATCACACTTTGTGAGTGGTCCGAATAGCATCCTTACTGTTGGTTTAAATCGGTTCAAATCGGAAATCGGTACTCATTACACTTGACAGCTTATCGTTTACCAAAACGAACCCTGCTGCAACCCAATCCTGTTATCCAAAATCCCAGTGATTTCTCGTGGAAGTGCAGTGGATTCCAGCGGCTACCAATAAAGTGAGTATCACGTCAACATATTCCTACCCATCCCCTACTAGACCTGCATTCGGGCGAGGCCGGCGCCGGTATTGGTTAGATTGGGATCACCAGTTTTTACACATTGCAGATGTATGTTAGTCCCAAGAATGATCTGTTAGTTCTCTGTGTAATAACAGCTGATCTGGCAACAACGGACTAGCAACCTCGGGCGGTCAATCATGCTCATGCTCATGCTAGTTATCTTCATAAATTTGGTTCACAAGGTATTGCTCTAAATTTAAAATCTAAGACGTGAAAACGCCATATCGGAACATTCAAATGATATTTATAATTGAATATTATTTGAATATGGCAATGAACATAACTAATCGAAAATAGGTCTGCTAGGTTTGAGGTGTAACCAGGGCTGGTAGCGGACTTATGGGTAAATAATAGTGACTTTAGTGACTAAAATAATAAAAATAGTGACCAAATAGTGACTAAAAAGTGATTTCCAAATTTTAGTATTTTTTGAATCTTTTATACATTTGTTGTATAAGTACAGTAAAAATTAACTAAGTGATCACCCCCGTCCGTCACGCAAAGTGGTCAAGTTTTGAGCATCAATATCTCAGTCATTTCTCAAAAGATTTTCAAAATGTTTACACCAATCGATCGGAAGTATTTCTACGCATTAATTTCAATAGAGAACATTGTTGATTTCGGGCCACATACTACTGAAAAATTTATAAATGTTAATAAATGTTAAATGTCTTAAAAAGTATATTAACTCTTTCAGGCCTAAGGGGTCATATATGACCCCAAAAGGATAATGGCTGTATACAATCACACAGACTGAATAAAAGTGTACACTGTCTTCGGCAAATTTGTTTTCCATCAACTCTTCTATTTGAAAAACATAAAAAAAACATATGAGTTTAAGGCCTAATTGACGACCTAGAACATCCTGAATATGAAGACCTTCAGGAAGAAAAAAATAAATGCCTTATTAATAGTGTAAAGCGTTGTTTTAGAATATTGTACATATGCATACGTATTATTAAATTCTCGTTGATAAACGTTTAATATTTTCGCATCTTTCTGGGATGTTCTAGGTCATCCAAAATGTACTTGAGTTCAGAACTTCAGATCTACAGTTGTAACAGTAGCTTTTAGAGCTATATAAGGTTACGATATGTATGCAAACATATTGAATGAACCTTTTGGAAGGTCAACAGTTATAATTTGATAACTTGATGTTCAAGGTCATCAAAACTGTCCTTAAGTTCAGAACATAAGATCTACAGTACAAAGTTACGCTACCATATTCAGTAAATATTTTTGAACGTAAAAAAAAAACATCATGAGATGAACGGGATAATCTAGGTCATCCAAACTGTCCTTGAGCTCAGAACATAAGATCTACAGTTGTAACAGTAGGTGTTTGGAGTGTGTAAAGGGACAATATGTATTTAACAATATTAATTGAATAGTGTGGAAGGCCAACATACATAATGCGACAATCTTGGGTACTCCAAACTGCCCTTAAGTTCAAAACATAAGATCTACAGTTGTAACAGAAGTTTATTGAGCTATATATGGTAACCATCTGCATTCGAACATATTCAATTAATCTTTTGGAAGGTCAATAGTCATTATTTTATAACTTTGAGATCCTCTAGGTAATCCAAATCGTCCTGGAGTTCATAACTTGAAATATAAGGTAGTAACAGTAGTTTTTGGGCTATACAAAGTCACGTCACGTATTCAAGTATATTCGGTGAATATTTTCGAACGTAAAAATACATGAGAAGATAATCTTGGGATGGTCTAGGTCATCCAAACTGGCGTTCAGAACTTACGGTTGTAACAGTAAATTTTAGGCAATACAAAGCTACAATAAATATTCAAACATATTCAATTAACACTCTCAAAGTAAAAAAAAAAATACATTATAAAGCAATATGACATGTTTTAGGTCATCCAAACTATCCTTGAGATCAGAACATAGGACCTACAGTTGCAACAAAAGCTTTCTGGGCTATGCAAAGCTACGATGTGCATTGAAACATATGCATTGAATATTTTGGAAGAACAACAGACATTATGAAATAATCTTCGGAAGTTCTAGGTTATCCAAACTTTCCTGGAATTCAAAACTTTAAATCTTCAGCTGTAGATTTTAAGTTTTGAATTGTAGCTTAAAATCTACAGCTTTTTAAACAAAGTAACAATATGTATTTGACCAAATTAAGTGAGTCTTTTGGAAAGTTTACCGGTATTATGAGATATCTTAGGATGTTCTAGGCCATCAAAACTGCCCTTGAGTTCACAATTTAGGATCTATAGTCGTAAAGTTAGCTTTATAATCTATGAAAAGTGACGATATGCATTCAAACACATTCAGTGAAGCTTCTGTAAGCTCACCAGTCATTATGAGATTATCTCGGGATGTTCAGGTTCATAAAAACTGACCTGGAGTTCAGAATTTAAGATATACGGTAGTAACCGTACCCTTTTGGGCTATACAAAGCTACGATAAATATTCAAACATATTCAATGAATATTCTGAAACGTCCACAGACATCATAGGATAACCTTGTTAGTTTCAGGTCATTCAAACTGTCCTTCAAAACTTAAGGTCTACAATTGTAACAATAGCTTTATGGGCTATACAAAGTTAAGTTAGTTTGTTTGACATAGAATATCCCAATATTATCTCATAATGTCAGTTGGTCTTCCAGGTCATTCGTTGAATATGTTTGAACACATATCATGACATTGTATAGCGGATAAAGCTACTGTTACAACTGTAGACCTTAAGTTCTCAACTCCTGGGCAGTTTGGACGACCCAGCACATCTCAAAAAAAAAAATATCCTACTTTTTTCAATCATTTCTATGTTATTGAGCACCAAATCAATCAGAATTCACCGAATTGCTTGTACAAAATAGGCCTGAAAGGGCAGGTAGCAAGTTCTAAATATTGTCAAATATGTCCTCTGGATGTGACGTATTCTCAGGCCACACATTGGGCTTACATAGTCGACCGATGATGGTTCGCACCAACTTTTCCAGATCAGCGTACATTAGATGTATGAGTGGTTCTTCCCTCTAAAAAAAACCTTAGAAAATATCATTGAAATAGATCAGTATGCTTATCAATAGCTGGTAAACTTTATCAAAAAATTTTAGATCAAATTCTACTCAACAAGTTTTACAACTTTGCCAAAAAATATTCGGTTTAACAGCAGTCAAACAAAGTCAGAATAAACTTAAATAATTGATGAATTATGAATTTTTAAAATCTACTCTATCATAAACTAAGAATATTTTTCCCAGAAATTTCCTAGAACAAATATAAAATTTTAATAGGCGAGTTTTGATGGAACTTTGAAATCATAACGCTTTTATAAGCTGGCCGACTTGCACGGTATCCCGATTTCACCTATGATCGAATTGAGTTCGCTTGACTGTCGGGATACGAACAATCAAATCTAGATTCAGAATTACTAAGTGAGTAATCGAAAATAAGTCCTTTATCTGATTTAGAATTCTTTCCCCCCTTTTTTCAAACTATGTGGATACCAAAGAGTAGTCCGCTATTAAAAAAACTAAATATTTTTGAAAAAAAGTGAGTGTAAATCAATAATGACTTGATTCTTTTATGAAGTTTCTTCATTGGACATTTTGTTTGTATATTGGATAAACGTTTTAAGTTTTCACTCCTATCCCGTTCGATTCGTCATGGGGTTCACTGGGTTTATTTGTGTAGAAATATGAAAAAATATTATGAAATAGCTGGAAAATTGTAAAAATAGTGAAAGATGATGTAATTTGGGACCACGTGCGTCGCATTCAAGCTAATCTAGAGTGCTGTGACCGACAAGCGCTCTGCATTTGACAAGTTCAATTGAGGTAGAGGCGGGACAGCGTTCGCCAGGGCATCTAGTTTTTATTACTCTTTTTTTTTATGTAGTACGGCCAGATCGCTTAGTTTGGTTGACTATTGTACAATAGGTACAAGTGATTTTCTTAAACTTTTTACAATCGGTGGTGCGAAAATAGTGACTTTAGTGACCATTTTCCGAAAAATAGTGACTTTAGTGACTTTTGGATGCAAATAGTGACTTTTTAGTGACTAGACTCAAAATAGTGACCAAGTCACTAAAAAGTGACCCGCTACCAGCCCTGCCCCAAACAACAACACCCCCAACAACTTCCCCACCCCCCCCCCCCCCCCCCCCCCACCCCCCCCCCCCCCCCCCACCTTTCTCCCCCCCCCCCCCACCATTAAATTTTATTTCCCACCAAAAGCCCCCCCCACAAACGCACCCCCCCCCCACCCCCACACACCCCCCCCCCCCCCCCGTTTTCCTTACCCACCCCCCGTACACTTTCTTCCCCCCAACCCCCTTTTTTCCCCCCCCCACATTTGTTCCTTCTCTCCCCTCCTCCCTCGCAAACGCCCACAAAATGTTTCGGCTTTTTTTTCTCGGATATCTGTATGGATTGAATGAAAAAACGCTTCATCACATAATCTCGATACTTGCCTGAGGGCACGTGCTGCCTCGCACTGCGCCTAACCACCAACTGTGGATCTTTTTGTTGTGGAGGATGGTTCCTCCTCCTCAAAAAACAGTGGATTAACAGCATTATCTGTTATATCATCGGGTTGAGCTGCGGAGTCAACAGTAGAGCTTGATTCAACCGTGTTGCTTGATACGACTAACTCTCCAAAGCTTCGATTATTTTCGATCGCAGAATCCGTCGATGCATCTTTTGGTCTTCCTTGTTTTTCATCCAGAAAAATAACATCACGACTAATGACGACAGACTTCGTTCTATAACTGTAGACCCTGTGCGCTAATTCTCGCTATATCCGACAAATATCCACGGTTCCAACTTTTTGTCCCATTTACGACGTTTCTCCTTTGGTAAATACATGCGCCATCACTCTAGCTACAAAAACTCGCAGATACGATAAGTCTGGACGCTTTCCGGTAAATTTCTCCTCCGGAGTCACCGACAGACCTTTTGTTGGTGATCGGTTGACCACCTGTGATGCAGTTGCAATCGCTTCCGCCCAGAACCGCTTGTCCAGATCATACTTCTGGCTTTGGTTTTGGAGAATGAATGGATGAAAGTGTGTCAGAAAGATAGCGCAAGTGTTGCACAGGATCTGATGGGTAGCGTTAAGTCCAAGGTGTGGGCATTTAGCCTAGAAGAGGAGGTTTAATAAACCAACTTTGCAAAAACATAGCAAATACGTGTTCATTTATTCCCTGAGAGTTTCAGAAACATCCGACTTAAAATGAATTTTTGGTGATCATTTTTAGATGTTGCATTTTTTTCGAGTACAATCTTTAAACGCGTAACCAATTGTCTCATTCTCACGTACCCGCCACTCCTTCCTTAACTGTCATTTTTTGTGCACTGCCCCAATCCTTTTTTTCTTTTTTGTATTAAGGTGGCTAAAAGTTGTCAAAAGTTCCACCGGCCAAAAATTCAGAATAATTACTCAGGCATGCCGTCAAGAATCGATACACCAGATCATAAAATTTGTCACTTTGAATCACAGTTTTCAAAACCGATCAAAAAGTGGCCACTTGCCACAATTCTGCGGCATCTGATCAATGCAACCATGAACGACAATGAACTCGTTTCGCAAAATCATGAAGTTTGACACGTCGCAAGCTAGGTTTCAGAATCCATTAGAACGCGGCCATTTTCCCGGGGGAATTAAGATCTCCGAAACACCCCGCAATGTGGTCAAATTGATCAAGAATACTCGAAATGTCCTTCAATGAAGACGTTTCGCAAAATCTTGTAGTTTGCAACGTCGCCAGCTAGGGTTCAGAAAAAAAGTTCTAAGCTACCCTTCATCCGGAAAAAATCTACCCCTTGTATTTTGAGTCATACGGGCGGAGTTTAATGAATCATTTTACACCATAATATCGATCTATGAAAGTGCATATACTAGTAGCTTTACGGCAACAATTCGTACAACCCCATGGGGCATTCCCTTTAATTTTTTGTAGGAATGAACTACGTGAAAAACACTTAAGGCGAGGCATAAAAAGAGCAATTGTCAGTTTAAACACTGGAACTAATCAGCTAGCAAATATCGGAAGACTTTTCAAATGAGAAGTTTAAAAAGTGGCTTTTGACACTATTTTGTCGAAAAAAAGGGACCTTTTATCAAAAATAGAGACTTTCAGGAGACTAGCATTAAAATAATGACCAAGTCTCTAATAAGAGACCCGCTACCAGCCCTGGCATAGGCTCTTTTATTTCTTTTCTTATTTTCCTTCCAAGGTGCTGTGTTGCCATCTGCTCTTGGTATCGTTAAGTAGTAGCTGTATAAGCATACTGTTTTGTTTCAAAAAAAAAAAAACCATCGCAGCATTACTTCCAGCTCAGTAAAACTGAAAGTTATCTCGTGTTTAAACAAAATACAACAGAACACACACACACCCTCCGATAACACAACACTCCCATTCAAAACCATATCTGCTATTGATAGAAAATAATGTTTCAGCTTTTTCCCGTTTTCCGCTTGGTTGCTTTTGAAAACTTTATTTGCTCCTATTTTTTGTTGTTTTTTTTTTTTTGAATGCGACGAAATGTGCGTGAAATTACCTATTTTCATAGACGTATTTCCCTCCGGAGAGAGAAAAAATATTGCACCATCCATCGTAGCTATCAACATTCTTCAAATCCGCACGTTTCAAGCCGCAAATTGTAGACAAATAGAGGCCTCAGGCTTTTTGAAGAATGCCAGCACAACGCCGCAAAGATTGTCAGCCAAACGCACCAAAGTAATTGAGGGCAAAAAGAAAAGAAAAAATCGAGTCGATTGTGTTTACTTTTCTTCGAAAGGCGCAAGGCGGGCCTCCCTAGCTGAAGCAGTAAAGGCAAAACTTCAAAGTGAACCCACACCCGAAGGCAGCTGAACTCGATTCTGGATCTAATTATGTTGAACTGATACTGACATGGATGTGCATCTGAAACTTTAACTTGAGAGCAAGTAATAAACTAGTGGGCTGTATCTCGACAACTTAGTTAAAACGACGTTCGTATCTCAATTTGTAAACAAAGATTCAAACGTAAATTTCAAAAAACTCTCGCACCTCTATATGGAAACAAGCATCACCATCATTTTAGGGACGTACTATTCTATGCGGTGGTGGCCCTAGTTTGCGTGAAAGTGCTACCCTGATACAAAATTACCTTAAATGAACGATATCACAAATCATCCAACCATTTCTCTAATGGTTTGGATGATACCCCAAGTAGGTCGTTAGGAAAAATAACCATTCGAAATACAGGAGATGGACAAAATGATCGGGACAGGCAAATTTTTGATCAACTTTGAAGTGCTCTAACTTCATGAAATATTATCCGATTTAATTTCGCTAACAAGCATTCGGCTGGAAAATTAACGCAATTTTATATCTTGGTAACATAATAAGCCATGGCCCCCGGACACCGGAGTTGTTCCGGGTTTCCGGAGAGGCCATCTCACATGTTGAATTTATTATAAGATTTTGTACAACATGCCGTTGTCAAACATTTTTTTTAGTAAACACATAAAAAAAAAACAAAATATTTACCAAGCCAATGAAATGTCGATTACATGAATCGGTCTTAAATTGACCGAGATATGGCCATTTCCGTGGAACAGGTTCTGATAAAGGGTCCTGGATGCGGATCTCTTTATTTTACTCAAAACATGCCATGTGACACCACTTTGTTCTTGGTTTTTCATCAAAAACCTTATTATAAACTTAAAGTGGATCTTTGACCATATTGGCCACTCCCGGAACGACTGGAACGTTCCCAGGGGAACCAGTAGTAGGAACCAATTAGGCATTTATCCCAAAACATGCCGTGCGGCAGCTCTATCTTCATAATTTTTCATAAATATGATATTGATCAACTCCAGAAGGCCATTGGATACATTGGCCAATATATGGGCTTGGTATTTTGTTTTTTCGTGTTTTCTAAAAAAAAAATATATTTGACAACGGCATCTTGTACAAAATCTCATCCCGGGTGGCCACACAATCTTTATTTAAAAATTCCCGCATTTTTCCCGCATTTCTCCCGCATTTTTGCCTTATTTTCCCGACAAGAAAAATGAGTGAATATAAGTTGGATTTTTAGAAATTAGCTGCGCAACTAAGTTCTCGCTGTTTTTTTTGGTGAAAAAGTAACTTTATTTTGAAAACAAAGGTTACAAACGAATTATTCAAAGTATTGCCCATTACTAGCTAGGTCTTTTTCCCATCTTTCTGGTAGAACGTGAATACCAAGAATCAAGCCATTTTGAGATGTCATCATATGAGTGGAATTGCTGACCAGTGAGACCATGTGCCACCGATCGGAACAAGTAATAATCGGACGGTGCAATATCAGGAGAATATGGCGGGTGGGGTAGGACTTCCCATTTGAGCGTTTCCAAGTCGGTTTTCACGGGTTTCGCAACGTGAGGTCGAGCGTTGCCATGCTGAAGAATCACTTTTTCGTGTCTGTGCTCGTATTGTGGCCGTTTTTCGTGCAGTGCTCGGCTCAATCGCATCAATTGAGTTCGATACCGTCCCCCGGTAATGGTTTCGTTTGGTTTCAACAGCTCATAATAAATAACACCAACTTGGTCCCACCAAATACACAGCATAACCTTCGCAGCGTGAATATTCGGCCTTGGCGACGATGTTGAAGCATGCCCGGGCAGTCCCCATGAATGTTTCCGTTTTGGGTTACTGTAATGAATCCATTTTTCGTCACCCGTCACAATGCGATGTAGAAAACTCTTCCTTTTTTGCCGCTGGAGCAGTTGTTCACAGACGAAAAAACGACGCTCAACATCTCTTGGCTTCAAATCGTAAGGAACCCAAGTTCCTTGCTTTTGAATCATTCCCAACGCATGCAATCGCTTAGAAACGGCTTGGCGGGAAACTCCTAATCCTGAACCAAGCTCTTCTTGCGTTTGACACGGATCCTCATCGAGCAATGCCTCCAATTCAGAGTCTTCGGAGTTTTTTGGCCTTCCTTCACGCGGACGACCATCAACACTGAAATCACCGTTTTTGAAGCGACGAAACCAATCACGACACGTTGTTTCACTCAGAGCAGCATCGCCGTAAACTTTTTGGAGCTCTCGATGTGCTTCAGCCGCCGTTTTCTTCGAATGAAAGGAGAAAATCAACACTTCCCGCAAATGACGATTATTTGGCACGAAATCAGACATCTTCAAACAACCAAAATATATAACACTAAACCAAAATCACTGATTTGGCAAAGCGGTTTGTTAACCATATGTCTGAGCTTGGTTTATGACGCTGGCGCCATCTATTGCTTAACAGCGGGAACTTAGTTGCGCACCTAATATTTTTGCAGTTTTTGAAGGAATTGTTCAATCTGGAATACTTCTGACTTGTTTCAATGAGGCAAAATGACGGATAACAGCTGCAAATCGGGCTTCTTACGTATTGCAAAACCTGTCTAGCAGTTTGCAAACGAGAACAAAAATCGCTCTATATAAGTCAGTTATCTTTCAAGTTTCTAGAAGCATAAACATCGAACCAAAAATAGAAAGGACGGATGATGCAGATTCATGCATCTTCAATGACGAGCTCCACCAAGCTTACAATCGAGTTGATGGTTAAAGCAATTAAAACACAGCAAAGTTTTATAGGTTTTCCAGTAGGTCTAAGCACGATTTGTAAATAACAATATGCGCTCGGTTTTTAAGTAAATTGAGCTGTTATTGCACTTTTATGTTCTCTACAATATTCTTCTTCAACGTGACATTTCCGAGAACCATTTAATCATACAAAAAAGAGCGAACTTTTGATCTAACACCGCTCATTGCATAGACTGTTTGCCAATGATTTTTGATCCTTTTTTTTCCCCCAAACTTTCAAAAGTTTTGATGGAATCCGCCTTAACATGTTTGCGCAAATATGCCTTTATCAGAGCCCAAAAAGTTTCAAATGTCTTGCCTGGGGACAGTTTGGAAGATTCATCTCCTTGGGTACGAATTTGACTCAGTTGGCTTTGTACAAGGCTACCGTGTCCTTCGCGTAATGCACTGTTGTCAAATCCGGCCAAAACAATGCTGGATTATTATGTTTTCGGATCATGGGGAGCAGGCGCCTCTCCAAGCATCCCCAAACGTAAACATCAGCAGTCATCGTCCCGGTTGTTACAAATGGATTTAAAAGATTTCCACACTCACACTTCCACAAATTGTTTTTTGCCGAATTTTTCGGTAAAAAATGACATATTGGCATCGTCAATAGTTTAACCAGCACGGACCGTGTAAAACTGGTCACCTGGTCTTATAATCAAATTTCACGTAGGATTCATCATCCATAATCATGCCGATTTTCTACACAGCTGTTTATCGTATAATTTACGGGCTCTTGGTTTAACAGACGCTGCTTGTTTTTCACTTCGTTTTGGCTACTTCTGCTTGTTGTAAGTCCTTAGTCCATTTCGTGGCTTTGTTTGGTCAACGTTACTTTCCGAAGTTCCCAGATTTTTGGCCACATCTCGAACGGAAGTACCCTTTTGCGAAAGCTTGCGTGATTTTCCGGTTCAGGTTTTGGTCCATGGGCCCGGTTTACGTTTAGATTTTATCTGGTCCTGAAAGGAAGACTCCTCACCATACTTCCAAATCGTTTAGATTAAAATGTAAACAGTAATACACAATAATGATCAGCTATTCAAACGTCATGTGGAAGCAACAGTGATGCATCAAAATCGTGCTTAGACTTTCTAGGACACCCTATATTGGCAGGTTAATTAGTGCAAATGGAACAAGAAAAACTGAAACAATCATATTCAGAGTAGGGCGGCTGGTTTGGTGTATGCATTGACTGTTCGTTGTGGAAGCGCACAAAAATTTCTCAACAAGGGGGGGCGACTCCGGCGTAGTCATGAGTTCGAATCTCACCCCCGGACAAGTTACGAAAATACCCAACAAGGTATTTGAGTGACTACCACGGGAGATGAACCAGCCCAGGGCTGAAAATCTCGATAATCAAGGAACTAAAAAAAAAAAATTTCTCAAAAGGCAGGATAAATAGAGGTTGACGCCGTCTGCCACCTATGTTCATTTTTATTCTAGATCAATTTTTAACAAAATCTTCAATAAGTCAAGTTCAATCACAAATACTTGTGCTTCAAAAGCCGTTGGTATCTACTCTCTATTTTGAAGCATTTTATTTACTCGTCAATTCACGCTGCATCCCTCTGGGCATTGCCAAAAGTGTCATTTTCTTTGCTGTTCTTTCTGCTTCGCGCTACATTTTTTAGAAATTCTCCTTCACTTTTTTGTGCTGTCAGCGACTCGCCGTATTTGGCATTTCGTAATTTCAACGTCGTTGACAGTTCCAGCGTTATGGCTTCGTAGGCAATTCTCTGAGCACTCAAACCCATTTCAGTTTGGTTCACCACCAGACACTTCTTATTTATTGAAAATCCTTGCTCCATCGTCGTATCTCCAAAGTCGAATCACTTTTTAAATTTTGGGCAAAAAGTAATCATATGGCAGTTTTTCAAAAAATTCACAACTTTTGGTGTAAATACTTAAAATTTTAAAAACTGCATTTTAACCATTGCATGGAAAGGTAACATGCAAACAAAATCGAAGCAATTTAAAATGATTATGCATGTGAATTTATCAACTTTATTTAGTCTTTTTTTACACTGTTTTATAGTAAAAGTGGAACGTATCTCTCGGGTAAAAAAAACCTTATTGTACTATTAATGCTATAATCTTACAAAAATGTTCCAAGAATTGCGTTACAATATTATCCAAATTGTTTTGTGCTTGAATTTTCAAAAAAAAAAAAAAAAATGTTGGTGCTCTATACACACCATGGGTAAGAATTTAATTGATCTCTTTATTAACGATATTATATCGTTACCGCAATCGAGCGTTGCAGGTACAACTGTTGAATCACACTTGATTTTATGGCTAAAATTACCATCGTTGTTTGGTGTCTTCGAGGTGGAAAAAATACTGATTTGAAGCTGGCGAAGGCAACTCGGCCCATAGAATTAATTTTGAAACTACGTTGGCACCACTTGCAATGTGCTAAACTGGAATCCTTTGGATCTGCGCTAGACCATGGTAGAATAAGTTGACAATCGCGCACTTGTCTCTACCAAAAGTTAATAGATGGTGATCAAATTCATGTTCAAATCATCAATTTAAAAAAGGTGTGAGCATGGTTCCTGCCATAAGACAAAAATTCCCGACTTTTTCCCGCATATTTCCCGATGATTTTGGATTCCCGATTTTTTTCCGCATTTCCCGATTTCCCGAGTCTGTGGCCACCCTGCTCATCACAAATTCAACATGTGAGATGGCCTCTCCGGAAACCCAGAACAACTCCGGTGTCCGGGGGCCATGGTCAATTATGTAACCAAGATATAAAATTGCGTTAATTTTCCAGTCGAATGCTTGTTGGCGAAATTAATTCGGATAATATTTCATAAAGTTAGAGCACTTCAAAGTTGATCAAAAATTTGCCTGTCCCGATCATTTTGTCTATACCCTGTATATTAGGGTAAGGTTTCCAAGAATTTCCCGTTTAAATCATTGTTTACCTCTCTCTGTTTACAAAATCATATACGTCGTTTTGAATAAGTTAGCGAGATTGTAGTAAGCTAGAACTGTCAAGAGAAGAAGAAAACGACGTTCCCATGAATGTACATCAAAACCTAGTCACGAACTAGCGACTTCCATTAAACGATATAACTTTGTGTTGATTGCAATGAAAAAACAACCCACAAACGAATTTCCGAGAACATTCCCATTAATCGATTCACAAACACCTGTGTTAAACCAACAACGGTAGACAAACGAGGCATTTCAAATGTCCGAAAAAATTACTCCACCCGTTGACGTATCAATTATCCGGTCGAAGCCCGCGTGAAATCTCTCGCATGCGTCTCAAATGACCAAAACCGAAGTCGAACCTCAAATAGAGCCCCACCAACGAGCCAAACAGAGCTAACAATGCGATAATTTCACATCCGAAAAGCAGGTATCATTAACACTCACCAATTTTCGGGCCGTTCGGTCAAATCAAACACCGGCCCCCGAACGCGAAACAAAAAGCGCGATGAGCAAGCAGAATGACGAAAAAAAAGCCACTCTTGATGACAACCGCAGCGAAGCAGTCAACGCCGTCATGCACCAATCACCTTCTTCCTGGGCCGGGGTTGGACTTCAGTTCCCGTACGAGCGTGTGAGTATTACTTCATTCCAACTTCCACCCGGGCGTTTGAATTATCCTCCAATTAGTCGAATTTCATCCACCTAATTTCTATTTTGACAATTAAATCGTTCTCACTTCACTACTTCACGTGGCGCTCACTAAATTGCCTTCAATTTTTCATTCACTTAAAAATAACATCACACACTCGTAGCCGCGAACACATCACTTTGGCCAAGCTTCTCCTTCTTCGTCGTCGACTTCTTCGAATGAGTATCTTGAAAACGGGCGAGCTTATTATGTCGAGCCCCTTGTTTCGTACTTTTCATGTGCACCTAATTATTGTTGCCTTTTCACTTTCTCGCACATACTTTCGTCTTCGGTTTGGTCGCCTTCGTCGATCAGCAACCGATCGAGCGGTGGGTACTGCACTAGGGCATGCACATTCAACACGCACACGCACGCGCTTCTTTCTCCCAATTCCCTCTTTCTCTGCTTCTTCGTGTTCGCACAAACGCTCGACGATGCCAATTAAATTATTAACTGTGTACCATCAATAAATCTATTAATAATACGAAGACAACTTCACTATTTTCCACCGTTCTTCTGTTCTGCAGCCCAAGAACACCAAAACTGCATCCGGTTCACTGCACACGTGTGCACTATTCGAAAACTGAGCACTTCCCCGCGTTCAAATGAATACCCACACAGGCATCGCTTCCTGTTTTTGTTCCGATAAAAAAAAAACTCATCAACATCAACAAAAACACTATCCCACCAATCGATTCCAGCGACAACTTCCTGGGACCCTGGACCGGAACAGCTGAGATACTGGAATCAACCTGCGATGCAAATAAAGGGAAAACCGAAAGCCGCGAACCAACGTTGGTACGAGCCCGTTCACTCACGCAAAAAAATTACGGGGGAGAATCCGACCGATCCGGAAAATTCGTGTCAGCCTTGCCGTCCGTCACGCACAGTACTGATTGATCCGACGATGGTGGGTCGAGAGCTGCTGAAAGAAGTCGACGGCGAATGGTTCTCTCCCTCGAGAGAGTCATAATATCTCTCAGAACGAAGGATGCTGGCTTCCGTGATAAAGAGAGGGTTAATATTGTCGAAGTGGAGTTTGCGAGCGATTGGGAGTGAAGAGAGTTTCGTCCAGTGCATGCATGGAGAGAGACAGTTTAAAGGAGAGAATGAGGGAACTCCACTCTTTCGCTGGAACTTGACGAAACTCTTGCGTTGTTGGGTGATTGATTTGAGCTCTGAGAAGTTTGTTTTGAAAACTGGCTGAAGGCTGAAGCGTTTGTTTTGTTTATGTTGCAGCAGGACTAATGCGAGAGAGTTTGTATATGTTGCATGTGCGGTTGGAGTTGTGCAACGGATTTGGTCGATTCTGTTGTCGTTCGTGTAAATACTTGCTCATATTGAACCATGGAATATTTTTGGAGCCGGTTTCCGTTCAATCATGCACGATTTTTTTATTACACCTTTTCTTAGAAAAGTTTTTCACGCAAAAATAGAAAGATTCAGCGGCAAACATAGCTGCTGCAGAATGAAACGCTGTCAACTGACTAGTTAGTTGTAGTTATATGACGAAAGCAAACGGAAGAACGGTTCTGTTGCATATGCATATGGCCACTCAAGAAAATTTAATATTTAATATGATATATTATATGTACATATTATATGATATTTAATATGATTATATTTTTTGTTTGTATACCCCATTGACGTTTTACAAGTGATAGCAAGCGTAATGGAACTGGCTCTTTGGAAGGATAAAATGTTATCCAAGGAGTGAAAAAACCGAAATTGTAGGTTCATTTTAAATAACAACGAATCGATTAATAAACCAAAGATTTTCGCTTTGTAGCAGGTGGCGAATATTGCAAATGAGTGTGTGGCGGCATGTTGGCTACTTGTATTATGCGATTTAATTGAATTGGCAGAAATATGCTGCAGTTAAATGAAATATTTGTACATAGTAGCTTACATTATTATTCCTGTAAGTTATGTTATTTATCCATCAACGTCGTCAACGTCATTGTCTTCGAAAAAATGTTCACCAATAATCGGTTTAAAATGCAAACACACTTTCAACGTGCAGGTATCGTGAATTATCCTGCATCCTGCAAGTTGTTCATCCAACCCGTTGGTTCGTTGGTCATTTCATGAGCTTTTACAACCACTGATCCCACCACAGGTAAGGCCTTGTATGAATTCAGTAAGAATGGGAAAGGGACAGCTATCTGAACGTCGGCTAAGGAAGAAGAGGGTATCCACCATCGGTTCCGATTATGCCATTTAATGATCGGGTTCATAAGATCGTTGAACTTGCTAAAGTAGTTCAACAACCTCCAATTACCACTGACTACTACACGAGGCTTGTTTGAGGGTTCATGGAACTACTTTAGAACATATTGTCCTGGACCGCAGAGTCAAAGGTAGTGGAATTTGTTTTTCAATGTTCCATTTGCACTGCTGAAAGATCGGTGCCTTGTGTCTCACGTCATTGTTTTCAACAGGTTCACTTTGGAGGGTCGGCCATTTGGCAAACGCCAGTGTATTCAATGAAAATATTGCCAACCCTGGTGGTTATCAACGTTGTGAAGGATGGCCAAAAGGTGACAATACTGTCCTAAAATAATTAGAGCCTTGATGATCCAGTCCATGTAATCTGATGTGCTTTCCATATAGCAGTTTTACTCCATTCAATAATGCCATGCGCCAGAACAGAATTTGTTAATTTTTACAGTTACTTACCTCAGCAATCAGACCAAGGCATCCTATTCGGTCCATGGCTGCACTTCGCCAGCCCCGCTGTCTGCGAAGGGTCTGCAGCCCGCATTCTACTTGAACAATCCACCTTGCTCGTTGCGCTTCTGCACACCGTCGGATCGTTATCGAGAATAATGTTAACTGGGTTGTCGTCCGACATTCTAACGACGTGCCCAGTCCACCGTGGTCGACCGGTTTTTGCGATGTGACCCATGGGAGGTTCTCCCAGCAACTGATGCAATTCATGTTCATTCGCCTCCTCCAAGTTCCATCTTCCATCTGCATTCCACCGCACCGGACTACCGGTCTAATTAGTGTGTTGTAGTTGGTCAACATTGTAATTCGGCGAACCTTGTTCGTCTTTCGAAATCCAAAGTAGGCACGATTGCCAGTCATGATGCGCCTTTGAATCTCTCTCTGGTGTCGTTATCGGCGATCACCAATAAGGCCAGATACCCGAATTTGTCTACCGGCTCAATTTCATCACAGTCAATCTGAACTCGTGGTGGGAGGCTAACATTGTCTTCTCGTGAGCCTCTTCGCCTCATGTATGTTGTTTTTAACGCCCAATCCTACTAAAGCCTGTCCACGTTAAATTGCGACAACCAAAAAAATAGTAGCAAAAAAAAATTACTCATAATTCAACAACCCCGATTGTTTGTTTCACAATAAAAGAGTTATATCTACATTAAAAACAATTGATTAAGATGTTAATCCTTCTTTCTGTCAAATTTTCGAACTTTCTGTGGTACACCCGCCATCAGGTTCTGTACGGTATCCTCAGATCCGCCCGCCGTGACGATTCTCCATCTTTTCTTGAAATCATCGGAAACATTTGCTTTCTTCTTAGTTTGGAAGAGTTTCCGCTTAACTAGAGCCCAGTACTTCTCTATTGGGCAAAGTTCTGGACAGTTTGGTGGATTGGCTGTTTTTGGCACGTATTTGACCTCTTGTACCTTACCGGATTTCGTATAGTGACAAGAGGCCAAATCAGGCCAAAACTGAAACTGGAGAGTCGTGGCTTTTGATAAACAGTAGCAACCGCTTTAGAGACAAAACTTTTAGATTTTTTACCACAACTACCTATGGCCTGCCAGGTCAAACATTTTTTCGGGAATTTGGACACCTTCTTTGTTCGGAAATGCTAGCCAACGGCGTTTCTTTGCATTGCGCTATAAAAAGCCAGACCCAGAAGCTGTTTAAAGTCTTCGAGTACGTATGTTTCGTCGTCCATTGTGATACAAGAAAATGTTTGCAAAAAATTGGTGTAAAGCTCCTTAGCACGACTTTTTGCAGTGAAATTTTGCTTGTCATTACGGTTGGGCACCTTTTTCACTTTGTACGCCTTCAGTCTTTGCCTCCGCTTCACTTTTTGTACGCATGAATGTGACTTCCCAACTTTGCGAGCCACATTTTGTACAGAAAGGTTGGGATTTTTCTCAATAATGGCTACCACCTTCTTGTCCATTTGTCGGGTGCATACTTTTCGATTTTTTCCACTTCCAACCTTCCGATCCACAGTCAAGCGCTGGTCAAATGATTTGCAAACACAAAACACGGTGCTTTTCTTTAGTTTTAGTTTCTTGGCAAGATCGCGTGCCGATAAATTCGGATTTTGCTGCCGTTCGTACAAAATGCGTTTGCGCACTTCCACTTAATTCTACGCCATTTTATTGAATGTAACAAGAATGTAAACATGTTGTACTACGAAATAAAGTAGAGAGTTTCAGCTGTCATATAAGTGAAATGTTTCAGCGATCCGTGAAATAATTCAAAATCTACACTTGAAAAAAATGTGTCCGAAATTTAACGTGGACAGGCTTTAGCTTCAGCCTCAGGTCTGATGTACGTTTCCGCCTTAGTCTACGATATCAATGTTGCTGGCGAAACCAGAAAGTTGAACAGACTTCCTGCCGATTATACCACTTGTGCCTAGCCCCGCTCTTCGTATCACACCTTCCAATGATATGTTAAACAGCAAATACCAAAGGACTCGAGCGTGCCTCTGAGATAGGGACGACACACACTACTTGATCTTTCCTTGCTTTGACCAACTGCGTCAGTTATTCTGGGAATCCATATTCGAGCATGATTGGCCAAAGGTGGTCTCGATCTATTTTATCGTAATCTGATTTGAAATCGATGAATAGATGATATGTGGGCACTTTATATTTGCGACATTCCTGCAGCACTTGCCGAATCGCGAAAATCTTGTTCGTAGTACACGGAAAAAAAATCCTTGCCTAGATCCGTGAACTGTAGTCATGAATTTGAGAACAAGCAAAAATGCACCGTGAACTGAATCACGTAATCATGAACTAAAGCTTTGTTGTTTTTCAACTGACCATTTTCCTCCCCAACTTGCTGGAGTGTTGGGGTCGGAATCCTGTCCAGGCGCGTGTTTCTAGATTTACTACAGTACCACCTTTATTTGCTGTCTAGTTCTTCGATTTGACGCATTTTCCTTCGAATAATAGAGTTTTGCCTGTTTCCTGCCTGTCTGTATCGTTCCACATTTCAGTTCTATCTTCTTTTTTACTAACTGCTTACATTCACTATCAAATCAGTAATTTTTTTGATACGATGCAGAAATACCCTATGCCGCCATTGTAGTGCTACAAATATCTTTGAATATCTCTATAGCCATCTTTAAGAGTAGCTGCGCCAAGCTGCTCTTCCGTTGGAAGGGCTGCTATTCCTGGGCAACTCCGGTTTCTCGTAGTGGCTCAATGTTAGGTCGCTGCGTCCGAATTTGACGCGTATTGTACACCGTCGAAAGTTTTGAGCGCATACATACTGCAACTAGGTAGTGGTCCAAGTCTATATTCGCACTGCGGTAGGTGTGAACGTTGATGATATCGGTTAAGAATTTATCGTCCATTAGAACATGGTTGATTTGATACTCTGTTCTTTGGTCATGAACTCTCCAAGTGGCATCATTCGGGAAGAAAAGGTGCTTCTACTAAATCACGGGAGGCCGCAAAGTTCACGCATCGTTGGCCATTATCGTTCGATACGGTATGCAGGCTGTTCGGCCAATTACCGGTCTGTACATTTCTTCCCATCCTACCTGAGCGTTCATATCGCCAATGACGACTTTAACGTCACGCCGCGGGCAGTCATCACACACTTGCTCTAGCTACGCGTAGAACGCCTATTTTTCGTCATCGGGTCTCCCTTCGTGTGGGTAGTTGATGATGCTGTAGTTGAAGAAAGGACCCTTGATACTCAGCTTGTGTATTCTCGCATTGATCGGAAACCATCCAATCACGCATTGACGCATTTTGTCCAGCGTTGCAAACCCGGTGGCCAGCCGGTGATGCCGCCCACAGCTCTGGTAAAGAGCAGCCACTCGATACCCGCTTCTCTATACCTTCTGCCTTGCCGAGCAAAGTTCCTGCAGTGCTACTGCTTCGAAGTTGCGTGGTCAAACCTCGTCGTAGATTGTCCTATTGTAACTTGGGAAGCAGAGAGATTTTCAGTTCCATGTTCCGAGTTTTCAATCGTAGTCCTTATATCGTCACCTTCCCCAACCTTGACGATCTTGCCGGAGGACCAACGTACCCAGCCCACTCTGTCACGAGCACGATGATCAGCTACTTCTTACATGGAGAACAGACACTGTTTTGGTCCACCCCTAACATGGAGAACAGACGCTCAAACTGAAATCTTTTAACAGAACCTTACTACTGTAGATTGTTGTTCGACTCCAAGTAGATTGTTGTTCGACTCCAAGTGCTAAATATGCAGAAAAGAACAATTGGCAATATTCTTAAGACTAGGAGAACCTAATGCTTTAAAGACATCAACAAAACTACGAAACTGAAATTAAAGACGATAGCTGGGAAGTAAGGTATTGAGGCACATTCAATCTAAACCGTGTCCAATATATTCTCATACAAATTGAAACTATTTTTTTCCTTATTGGCAGATGGCAGATTTATTATTGAATACATTGATAAAAAGGCAATGTCACACAAATACATTACAGCATGCCTTTTGGAAACCCATCACAGCCGGAACGCACGACTGTCATTCCTTATTTGCTGGATTGAATTGTGCCAAATTTGATGCCTTGTGCTCGTTCACTTTCGACAGCGTATACAACCACACAAAATAGTCCATAAGATTAAGGATTGAGAACCTGTGAACTTACAGGCCATGCAACTTTGGCCAAAATGTCCGCAAAATTATTTTACAAAGAGGTCAGACGGCCCCACTTTCAATGCCCTGGGTTAAGCTCTCAAGGCCTCTGTATACAACACCCAGATTTCCATGTTAATTTACTTTTTAATTAACTTACACTGTTTGCGAGTGTGTGAGTGTACCGGCCGGCTGCTGCTGGATATGGGCGCGCGAGGTCTGCTTCCGATGATTCGTCAGGTATTGCCTTTGTCCGACTTTGGTGAAGCTCAGGGTAAAGCTGGTTTATCGGAGTATGAGAAAGTTGCCGTTCTTATGGTAGGTTCTCTTGAACCTTCTGGCGGAACACGTGGGTTTTGTTCTTCTAGCTAAGAGCCAAGAGCCAAGTACAACATTAAAAGGTTTTAAATTCCATCCCAAACCACGACCGACGCTGCCCTTTCGAACCGCGGATTGTTCCTGTCGTTATCTGGAACATTTTTCGAAGTGCAAGCCAAAATTTTGTCGTTCTGCATGTTGTGGGACTGCTGGAGGACAAACAATGTTGCGTTGGAAAAGACGAACTCCTCCCAGCGGGAGGCGATAGAAAAAGACTCGCCTCTTTGAAGGCTCAGAAACTCCATGAACTTTTCGTTTTTAAAATGCCTGAAGTCCCAGAGCTTGTTTCAGAATGTTGTGTATGAACGATTTTAAAACATTCCAATCGGGAGCCATTTTCCGTACCGCCCGCTGGGATTTTCGACGGATTCGGTCCCTGTCGGTTTTAATCGATCGCGCATTTCTCACCAAGCGAGGTCGGGCAGATCTCTTCCGGTCATCCAATGAGGAAGTGTCACGGTACCTTCTGGTGGTTCATGGTTCGATAAACGAATTCGTGCTTCTCATCTAGGTTTCTCAGATCTCTGAAAATGGCGCGCTCACTTTTCAAAAAGCTTTTTAATCACAGCATCATGAAGTAGGTCCATAGCACGGAACAGCAGGGCAACTTAGAACGATTCAATGACGCGAAAAGTGGAATTTTTTTTTTTTGAAAAAGTATCTCGATTTTATTTGTTTCTAGTCATTATTTTTTAATAATGTTGAACAAACGTCAAATCAACTGGTATAAGTGGTATATTCGTTGCTGCCGTATGATCATCACAGTATGCTCCGGTTACTTTAAAAATAGTTCATGCTACTGGAGGTTGGAAAAACCCGATACTGAATTTATTTGTTAAATTTGGAATCAATGGCCCTTTGATACAGACAAATCAATGTATCATTTGCATAAGTGTTACCATTCTCATAGGACAGTGGAGTTTCTGATGCATTTTGAGACAATAAGCCGAGTTTTATCTTGATGCGTTTACGAGCTTTACGGGAGGTATTAATTATTATGGAACAGTTTGTCGATGTTTTCAGCTTACCTGGCAGTAGTTGAGCATTCCGATGATAAAACTTTTTTTTCAACGTACAACGGGATGGCAGCTGCTACGGAGATACTCAACTTTTTAGCTGCCCTACCCACACGCATTTCTCCAAAAGCTGGCAGATAAAGATGCTTATAGATCACTGCACGATGGCGTCATCAATGCAGTTTTGACAGTTCAGGGAGCTTGTTTACGCGGACTTAGAATATTTTCGGTAAGGTTGGTTTTAGATTTTGTGCTCTAAATGTATTACGATTGAAGTAAAACAGCTGAAAAACGGACACCAGTGCTTATTTTTACATTATTTCCTGTATCTAATCGTACAGAATCCGAAAAAAGCCAATTAAAAATCTCTGTTGGGTGGTTGGAATTCTGAACTGTCAAAAAAGTGAGGTTAATACATTCCGTGCAATGATCTATTCGAAAGTTTCGGAGCAGCTCTATCTAATATCTAATATCTTACGCCTTTTCCTGTCCGTGAAGTATTTAGCTGCATTACTAGTAATAAAGTATCAGTTATTGCCAACTTTACGCTTCCGATACTTTTTGGGCCTTCTGTGTCCAATGTGAAACGAACAATGTCATAACAACTAAAATCAAGGTCTTTAAATCACGCACATAAGGTATCGTAAAAACGCAGATGACGTCACTACAATAACCAGTTACTTATTATTTTCATGACGTCAGAAGGTGATTTCATGGGCATTTCTATATGTGTATTTGGTGTGTGGATTGGTAGTGGGATTGGTGGGTGGTTGATATATGTGGGAGGGGTGGGACAGGGAGGAGGTTGAGTTCGTTTGAATGCTTGCATATGTGATGCAAGCCGGAATTCTTCCCAAATTACGCTTTCAAATTAACAAAAATGTGAGGAAATGGGAAACATATTAAGTGGAAAAACAATTCGTGTGCAATAAAAAAAATGGTAATTTTATGTCAACAGATCTCTCCCTTGCTGTACAAAACCGCCATATGCAAAGTAGCCAAAACGCTTTTAACAGCGCTAGCTGGGAGGCTATCGCCGCAGCACTGCACAAAATGCGTGTACCTGGTTACCTGTGCGGAATACTAGGGAGTTACTTCCTAAACAGAGTCCTGGTATACGAAACAGAGTTGGGGCAGAAATCTATCAGGATCACGGCGGGGGTGCAACAAGGCTCGATTCTCGGCCCAACGCTGCGGAACGCGATGTACGATGGAGTATTAACGCTGAACTTGCCTACTGGAGTTGAGATCGTCGGTTTTGCAGATGATGTCGTCCTAACGATAACGGGCGATACTCTAGAAGAGGTAGAGATGCTGACGGCGGAGGCGATGGACATCATTGGAACGTGGATGACTGGAGCTAAACTGCAGCTGGCTCACCATAAGACGGAGGTAGTGCTGGTCAGCAACCGCAAAGCAGTTCAGCGGGTTGACGTCGAGGGACACGTAATTCCGTCAAAGCGTGCATTAAAGTACCTGGGGGTGATGGTTGATGACCGCTTGAATTTTAACGCACACGTCGACTACGCCTGTGAAAAGGCGGCGAATGCGGTCAATGCGGTAGCGAGGTTCATGCCAAACGTCGGTGGACCGAGAAGCAGCAAGAGGCGACTTCTGGCGAGTGTGTCAACTTCAATTCTGAGGTATGGAGCCCCAGCCTGGGTTGCGGCGTTGAAAACTGGTCGTAATAGTGGAAAGCTGAACAGGGTGTTCCGACTCATGGCCATGCGAGTCGCGAGCGCCTACAGAACAATTTCGTCGGAGGCAGTATGCGTTATCGCTGGCATGCTGCCCATTTGTATCACCCTAGTCGAAGACGTCGAATGTTATCAGCGGAGGGATATCAGAAATGCGAGGAGAATCGTCAGAACGGGCTCGTTGGCTAAGTGGCAGCAAGAGTGGGACAATGCGGTGAAAGGAAGGTGAACCCACCGGCTCATCTCAAATGTGTCAGTTTGGGTAAATAGGAAGCATGGAGAGGTGAACTTCTATCTGACGCAGTTTCTCTCCGGACACGGCTGCTTCCGGAAGTATCTGCATCGGTTTGGCCACGCTTCTTCACCTTTTTGCGCAGAATGCGTGAACCTTGAGGAGACACCAGAGCACGTCGTCTTCGAATGCCCTAGGTTCGAAGATGTGCGCAGGGATATGCGCGGCGTGACAGTCGACAATGTTGTCGAAAAGATGTGCCTCGACGAAGACACATGGAACGTCGTTGGTAGGGCAGTATCAAAGATACTGCCCGAGCTGCAGAGAAAATGGCGAAGTGACCAACGATCCAGCGTCACTGGCTAGAGCCACTGCAAGACTGATCGGTTCTGGAGGAATTCTTGCGTCGGGGACCTCCCTGTCGGAGTAGGCTAGATCCACCGCCGGGGACTAGTTGAGTAGAACACGTCGTAGCACCGGCTTCGGGTCGTCGGGGCGCCAGCGAACCGGTCGCTAGGCTCCACCGGACTCGCTGGTCTGACTTCGGCACCCTACCGGTCGGTTGGAGTGAGCAGCAACAGCAGAAGAATCGGTTTCGGGGAAAGTTCCGCCGCCAGGGAACTCTTCGTCGGCGTAGGGTAAACCCACCGTCGGGGACTACTCGAGGCGTCTGTGTCAAGAGATGGGAGCTAAATGGCTCAGGAAATGGGAGCTAAATGGCTCACCGTTGTTCGGGGAATCCTCCGTCGGAGTAGGGTACACCCACCGTCGGGGGCTACTCGAGTCGATTGCGTCGAGGTGTGGGAGCTAAATGGCTCGACCAAAGTAGGTGGGAGCTAAACGGCTCAAGAAAGGAGCAAATTGAGAGTAGAGCAGAGGTCCAGCAACGCTGATACATAAAAAATAATAATTAAGAAGCGAGAGTCCCACGATGGTAACCGTGAAGGAGAGCACGTCATGACGGTCGGTTACTCCACATCGGTACACGTCTCGATGGGAACATGAAAGAAGCACAGCCACCCCCCGAAGTAGTCGCTTCACCGTGGTCCCGGGGGGAGAAGGCGGAAAATAAGGATTGTTTTTAGTGGTTAGGCACAAAAGCGAGTCCCATAATTGCTCTTGTGAGTCCCACACCGTGCCAAACACACTACAGGCCAGGCTTTTGAAGCACACACACACAGATAAAAAAAACTAACAGTAAACATACCGATTAAGCAAACTACAATCTAAGTTAGTTAAAAACACATATATGAGTTTCATAAACTCCAGATCACGTACAGCCAAAACATCTCGAACTGGTACATTGGGTTGTCTACCTCGGGCCCGAAAGGAATCATATTGCCCTCGCCCCAAATCTCCTTGACTCACTCCATTTATACTGCCAGCTGACGGGGGACTGTTGAGGAAAAATAGGGAAAAAATCATTGAAGGAGATTTGTCGATCGTAAATATCGCCTTCTATAGCGCCCACCTTTGCAAGCGAGTCCGCTCTCTCTTTGCTCAGAATCGAACAATAAGAAGGGGCCATTGACCTATACAAAGATGATGATAAAATAACGCGAAGATAAAGCACTTAGAAGCTCCTGTATTTTCATGAGAAAATACGAGGAGTGCTTTACCAGCCTCAAGGAGCGAATAGCCTCTATAGAACTGAGACTGTCCGTGAAATTGAATACCGGTGTTAGTGAGGCAATAATTTCCAGCGTTAAGTGTATTGCCGATAATTCAGCGACATATACGGAACAAGGTGCTTGAAGTTAACAGTTGGCACTATGAATTCCATTGAATATACCAAAGCCAGCTGACTCCTCAATTAATGATTCGTCAGTGAAGAATGATTTAGTGGAATCAACTTGGCCAAACTTTGCAGCAAATATCACAGGAGCAATCATAGGACGATGATGCTCTGGGATTCCATGGAGCTCCTGCTCCTGCAACTTTTCGCGGGAACTTGAGGATCCATTGGTCCGAGTACTCCTCGCTATCGTTGTTCGTAGTTCGGTTACGCAGTCTTCACGCCGTTTTCCAAAGAGTGTTCGTTGACGTTTCTCGTGGTAGCCCATCAACGAATCGTCGCCATTATCCGCGTTTCTTGACCTTGATGAGGCTCTTAAGTTCCCTTTTTTTGAGAAAGTCTGCAAATCGTAGACGAAACACGCATAGATGCCTAAGAATAAGCAATTATAACATAATTTAAAAGAAATAACTCAACACACTTAAAAGATTTTCATAGAAGGGATTCCGTAAAAAGGGTCGAACAAATTAATAGAGGCATTGCAGTTCTAGTGCTTAGAAAGCCATGCCAGGGCTAAGGAACTACGCTACGGTAAAAACGTGGCAAGCGACAACAACTCCAAAAAACTGATTTTGTTTTAGATTTAAGAAGGTTTCTTCATGTCTTATCGTCATGGGGGTGATAAAGATCTTGAGTACTGAGATTTTGCATAAAGGTACTTCATGTTCCAGATACCCGTTTCGCAAAAATAATTCCATGACTTCATTCACTTTAATGCCGATAATAGATTAAGACAAATAATAAGACATGCCAAAGCCGAAGTTTCATCTAATAACTTTTTCACAAAAAAATGATTAAAGAGGAGGTTTTGAGTTACTTAAAATTTAATATAATCATCAAATTTTCTGCACAAAAATATATGTTTTTCCTCGGTGTTTATTTTTTTTTCAGTTGGGCACCGCAACTTGTAGTTAAACAGTTTTTCTATGCAATGATTTTTTTCCAAGTAACAATTTTTAAATTAAGATGTATCCCAAAATGTATACACCCGTTTCAGCAATTGGGTTGTTTAAACAAAAAATAAATGTCGGTTTTTAAACATCGTTGAATGAGATACATTTTTTGAGCACAAAAACATTTTTATCGATCACATAAACGATTTTCAAATCAATTAAAATAAATTCATTAAATGACACTAAATAGATTAAGTGATAGTTCACTTCCATACAAAGTTCCGTCGAGGGGTGTATGAATGGTGTTTTTTTTTAAATGCAATCGTCTTTTTATAAAATATTTCCTATGCATCAAAATTGATAACATTTTGGATTTCAGATTCATTTAACATGTATATCTACTTTAATATCCTCAAACAACTCAATTACTCTTGAAGTGGAAAATTTTGTCCACTCATGGAAAACCCCCACTTTTTATAAAAAATTTAAAAAAAATTAAAAAAAAAAAAAAAGGTAAAAAAATTTTTAAATATATACCCTCCAGCAGAAATGCCTCGATTGCCCCCCCCAAACGACCCACAAACAACCCAGGCGGGAAAAAAACGTTTACGCGTGAGAAAAAAAAAAAAGACACAACAAACCTTTTTACTCAAAAAATAAAAAAAATATTTTTTTTTTATTAAATATTAATTTTACCAAGAACAAACCGCTAATAATACTTTTAATTTTCAATACCATTCTACAACCTTTGTCTTCCCGCGCCAAATTTTTTTTTTTTTTATAAAAGTGCGACCCAACCCCAAAACGACACCACACAGAGCACACACAAAACATACACAACGACAAATTTTTTCACATAGCCTCACACACAAACACAAACACGTCCCTCCACTTTCCTTCTCCCGAAACACAAACCCAGACCCCCCCCCCCCCGAGAAAACATCCCTCCCCCAAAAAAACCGAGGAGGAGAATTAGGGGTTTTTAAAACAAGAAAAACGCGGAAAAAGCAATTGTTTACGTTTGTCAGTTAGGCCTTAATGAAAAATCTTTGTCCATTTGTCATTCAAGACATACTTCCGTTCCGTGTCCATAAGGCTTTTTGACGTTTAATCACCTCACCCTTTCTGGCACATGCAGAGGAATGATGGTTTGTTTTCCTCCAAAAGATTTTCCTTCTTACTTGCACTCATGTGATCTAAATGGCGCTTTAGTGTGCATGCGTTCAAGGTCACTAAGCCTAATAGCAAACCCCCAACAAAAAAAAAAAAAAACACAAAGGGAACGTTTTTTTTTGCACCCCCCCAGAAAAAAAGGACCCCAATACGTTCTCCTATACCGGCGGCGTGTTAAAACCCCCACCACAAAAAAAAAAAAAAAAAAAAAAAATAAAAATATTTGGCACCGGTCTTTTTTTGGTTTTCCCCCCCGGGTTTTGCCCTGAAAGTGGCATGTTAACTTTGAAACTTTGTGGAATTTTCTTGCCAGGAAAAGGTTCAAGTCTAACAAAGAGAATGAACATACAATCCAGCACTTAAAACGAAATTTGGTACCCAAAAAGCGCGCAAGGCTTCTGTATGAATGAAATTTGACGGAATCGAACGGATGTTTTCGGATGGATTATGAATTATTCGTTAAACTGAACTTTAAACAACTTCCAGCTATCTTTTTCATTATATTACGACTCTGTGTGGTGGTGTTCCTGGAAAGTATAAGTTCGCTGACAAAAGTGCGTAAAAGGTTAGGAGCTGGTTATGGAACTTAATGACGCAACCTTTCTTGAACCTCGGCAATGAGATCGAAGATTCACAAGAACTAATACTTGAAGCAACCGATTTTTGGCTCGACTCTCCAAATTGTTCTGAGATTCGATCCATTGAAAAATTCTGGTCAATGGTCAAGCAACGATTTCGGCGAAGCGGCGGAAAAATGCGCTTAATGTTGAAACAAGAGTCACCTTCAAATGTACACGGTGCGCTTCTCATCGACTAAGCTACGTAAAGCCCATTATTATTCTTAACTCTTTAAAAAAAAAAACGGCACTGATTGTGATTTCAGATTCATTAGCCAAATTAATTCGCCATCAAGTAATTCTCAAAAGTGTGCAAAATGCCCACCTTCCATAAGAATATACTCTGAGCACCAGCCCCAAAACCATTTCGTTTGTCTCATCTTGACCGGCATGTCAATAAATCTAGAGCGCAGCCAGTACCCTCTTCCCTCAACCTGCCCTGCCCGGCCAGAGACAAAAAAAAAAGAAACCATGCGTTGGTTCAATAAATCGCTTGTTTATTGATTTTTGTGCCTGTATAAAAAGCGCAAGTCGTTGCCACGGACACTCTATGGCCGGGACCAGGGCGTCATTAAAAATGCCTTTTTTTCGGCGTGGGATTTTTTTCGCACTCCAAGTCTCCGCCACCCGCCCGGCCAACTGCGACTGTCGCTGGGCTTATTCTTATCTTGTTTACCCACGGTGCACACCATATCGACTGAGAGGATACACTCAAGTCTTTTTTTACACGGTTTTTTTTTTTTTTTACGACGATTTTTGAAACAACGCGGTTTTTTTACGACGATTTTCGAAACAACGCGGTTTTTTTTACGACGATTTTTGAAATAACGCGGTTAAAGAGCCAAAAAAGCCTAAGTGTTTTCTGAGGATGTACATAAAATGAAAAAGTCAAAAAACGCGAAAAACATTATTGGATACTTGGTGTGTCATGAAGAAGATTAGTTTCCTCGGTGTTCAGTTAACCTACGCCTTCAATGGTGTGCTGTGGAGGGACTGTTCACATATTATGCAACGTCCGACACCATTGTGAAAAGCAAGATAGCGACTTCCGGTTTGTGAAAAGCCGCCGAATATCCTACAATATGGGTATTTTTGGAACGGGGACAACGTGTAGCGGCCGGAAATCGATGTCCAACGCCATTTGGGAATCTAAGATGGCGACTTCCTGTTTATGAAAAATTGTCAAACATTCTACAATATGGGTATTTTCGGAAGGGACGACGTGTAAAGGTCGGAAATCGATGTGCGACGCCATTTTGGAATCCAAGATGGCGACTTCCGGTTTTCGAAAAATTGTCAAATAGTCTACAATATGGATATTCTCGGAACGAAGACGACGTTTAGAGACCGGAAATCGATGTCTGACGCCATTTTGGAAACCAAGATGGCGACTTCCGGTACAATGTGCAGACCTCTTTAGTGTCGTACTAATGTTAGGTCGAACATTAGTACGACACTGCCCAAGTAACATTGCCAAAACCAAACTGCTTTATTAAGTTTTATTAAGGTTTTATCAAAGCCACTAGAAATCAATTTGGTGCTGCCAAGAGCTGCCAATAGGTTTCATATTTTAGTCAGGTTTATGGGAACCTACACAGCTTGTTTAAAACGATCTTAAAACCTCGTTTTTTCAAATTCCTTTTACTCCTATCAAAGGTTTTATTTTGACTTTATGAACTCATAATATGCTGTTTTGAAATGCCGTTTTAGGACTCATTCGTATTATCTTATTATGGTCAGTTGAAAAACCCTTTTAAAACCATTTTGCATCCAGTAAATGCATTAAACGGCAAATTGGCATTAAGGGAAGCCACCAAATAACCAAATAGTTTTAAAGTAGTCATTGCGAAGATAATTTGGCTTTATGCCAGAATTGTGATTTTTTTCCAATCGCCATATTGAAATATACGAAATAATTGAAATAGGGAAAAATAAATGCACCAAATTCTAAATGTAATGCAAATGAACTGTAGATCGGAGACCAATTTCTGCATTTTTTTTAGATAACCTTATTGAACTCCATCAGTTTTCAAGAAATTCATGATTAATTTTTCGAATATATTTGCATTAATTTTGTGTTTGTTGTTGTGAACTCGCATAATTTCCGAGGCGCATTAATTTTCGGCTCTTATCGTGCCAATATTCACCACAAAATTAAATGCGCATATGATTTGGGGCATGATACGCAGTGAATAACTCAATTTGCTTTGGATATTTTGCTATCGAACAAAATTTCCCGCAACACTTGACCTTTTTTTCTTCAATATTATTTACTGCTAAATGAATCAAAAGAGCAGAGAATCGAACAAAGCAGAACAACAAAAACCAACCACAGTGAAGTTTGCAGCTGTGGCCATTTGGCCGCATGCAGGTTTTCATGGCAGCCAAAAGGTTTTATGAAGGTTCTCAAGTGGTCATAGTATCTATCACTAGAATATATTCAAAATCTTTATGGTCTTATAATGGTTTTATTAACTTGTTTTCACAACCGTCTATAGAGTGGGCCACTTTGTACAAATTTTGGCTTTAAAGAAGCATAGAGGAGGTGTTGGTAGACAAAACAGTTTTGAATGTAGTTTTATCAACAAAGCCGGGAGGAATGCTATACGGCTAGAATAAAACTAAAATTGTTACTTGGGTGAAGAGGTCTGCACATTGTAGACGAAATACGTATTTGTCAAGATAACAAAAAAGTAGTTGGAATTCAATGGAAGATACTAATCTCCGCCATTGAATCATCGTTACAGTTATTCCACTAAAAAGCTCGCACTCATCAATATTACAATCTTGCTTTCTTATTTTGGATGCACACGTGAATAAAATATTATCCAAAATTCAATTTTGAATTGGCTGAGCAAACGCGATTGAAACCGGGAACCGGTCCACCTCCTCCATATGGCTTCTTCTTAGAAGTTTTCTTTTTTATCGTGAGAGCTTTCAGTTCTTAAAACTGGTTCAATAGTTAGGCAGTTTTTACAAAACCATTAATTGAATTCTCATTAGAATGAATCCACAGTTTTGACCGGAACATGGACCGGAATGGTGTCCCGGCGGAAGATTCGGAACAATTATGTAAGTGATCAACTGATTTAAGCGTTTTGAGGTTTTGTCGGTCAATCAATAAAACTGATTCTACAGTTCTGTAGATTTTCCGCAGCTGCTTATAAATTAGTCACTAAATAAATTCAAAATTTAAAGCTAAATATACAGTCCCTCCACAATAATGAGTTCTCTAGAGATTTGGTTTTGTTATCATATTTTTCTCAACTCGGTAGTAATTATTTTTAGGTGTGTGTGGAAAGGAGAATTAGTCACATAGAAAAAAGTTCTGAAATTAAATGCACACGACTGTTATTGACAATAATGGAATCGTTTATCGTTACACTGCAGCAGACAAAATTCACGCTACTTGTGAAAGTCACTCGAAGTAAACACAAAATTTGGGGTTGCCAAAACCTACAGACAAAATATCTCAATTGGCCGTGTAACCAAAATAACTTTCATTCTCTCCGCGCGTCTCTTAATAACATAGTCTCTGGTATATATGAGAGTCTCTTTATCTCGATATTCTCTCTATCTTGATGATTCTGTATGTCTGTAGTCCTTTGAAAATATTTGTGAGCAAATAACCTTCCATCTGTCGATGAAAAAACGGCGAAAAACCAGTTTCACCTGTGTTTGGAGCAAGCGTTCGAGATTTGCTTTGGATACGGGATACACAAAAAAACTTTTGCAACGCGAAATGCTTCTAGGATCGTTCTAGCAGGCTAGTCAATTTCTGTTCTGAATGTCGATCTCTCCCTATCTCGATGGTCCCTTCAATATCGAGGTATGGAAAGTTGACTGTAAATACATAAATGCTGATAAAAACGGATAATTTTCATCCTGTTTTAGCTATAAATTAATGATAACCGCGATTTTTGTCTTTTAACAATGCAATATGCGTTGAAACAATGCATATGCACCTTCACAGTTATTAGATATTACAATGTTTTTCTATATAAGACGGTTTTTTTTACGACGATTTTTTAAATAACTTGGTTTTTTTACGACGATTTTTGAAATAACGCGGTCTTTTTTTACGACGATTTTTGAAATAACGCGGTTTTTTTTACGACGATTTTTGAAATAACGCGGTTTTTTTTACGACGATTTTCGAAATAACGCGGTTTTTTTTACACGGTTTTTTTTACACGGTACGTATCCCCCGTGTAAAAAAAGACTTGAGTGTATGTCATTAATTCAGCGATAATCAACAAAATTATGTTGCTTTCAAGATAACCGATTTAATTTGAAGGAAATCAGATATTATTTATCAATTTACTGTTGTTTACTTCCGTGTAATTTACGATTTTCTTAACTTTTTAGACATCATGATTTCACTGGTTAAGCTGAACAGATTATCTCCATCCTCTTCGAATGGCCTAAATTTGGCTAAATTGAACCGATAAACCAAATAATGCAGCCTAGATGTACAGAAAACAGTCACACGTTACAAACTACCAGTTCACACAGATAAAATAACAATGATTTATCGAGAAAACCGTGGATCCAACTTTAGGAACATAGTTTTTTCTTTGTTCTCAACCATGGCCTGTAAAACTTATTAAAAATGTTGTAATTGGTAAAATTTTCAATGGAAATGAATGAATTTCGGTTGTATATTTTCCAAATGGCTCATCTAAACACAAACCGAGAGAACAAAATCTGTGCAGAGTGAATTATAATGTTTTCACTATCAGAGGGCCAATAAATCATATGTGAAAATCTCTTGAGGGTCTAAAGGCCATAGGCGTAGCCAGGGGGGGCAGGGGGGGGGGGCCGTTGCCCCCCCCTAAGTTTTGATTTTATTTTTAGAATTTTATTATTTGTTTCAATATATTATTATTTATTTTTTATCTCTAGAAGGTTGCAAGGTAACTTGTTGCAATACAGTTGATGTTACTCCAATACTACTCAATTAAGTCACAATCAAGTCACTGTAACCAAATATGACGATTTTGTGTTGCTTGGGATGTTTGTCAGATTGCTCCTTTGCCTAAATAAAAAAGCCAAATTACGCGAAGTTGCCTCGATTTTGTAACAAGTTGTAGCAAAAAAGCGTAAAAAATTGACATCCATGAGAAAAAAGTTGTAATTATATAATAGTTTTTAAATAGTAACGAGTAACAATTTTATTACAATATTTTTCCTTTAACCTAGAACCCAACCTATGTAGCCTAAAGTATCTAAAAACCCCAAGCAGCACACAACAGTCAAAACTGGTTTCAGCAGCTCTATTGTGACTTAATTGAGTCACAGAGCAGTCACCTTTACTGGGTTGAAACAAATGTGCTACTAGGGAAATATCTCTTAATCTGTAATGTTAGCTATTAGATAAGCATTGATTGATTTTTTTCCCCGCTAGCTGAAAGTTGAAGAAGCTATGCTCAATAAAATGTTCAGTTCTTGGTTAATCAAAAAACTGAATATTCAAACCTATGCTATAGCTTTCAGAAGCCAAATAATACTAGATTAAGAAACACAGTTGATAGTTAGAAAAAGTATCAACGAAAAATATTTATTTGAACTATTCATGGCATGGGTCAAACCGCCCCGTTACCCCGCTTTCCCCGTTTTAGGGTACTGTAGTTTCGTATTATTGAGAATATATGTTGATCATATCTTACAGTTTGAGTCAGCGTGTGAGAAGCAGAACAGCAAGCTAGTCAGGGCGAGAAGTTGCAGTTGTCTTATCCTATTCAAATAATTTATCCGTTTTTATGAGCATGAGCAGGATAATGAGCATGATTGACCGCCCGAAGTTGTTATTCCGTTACTGCCAGTTCAGCTGTTATTACTCAGAAGATCAACAGATGATGCAAACATGCTCAATGTGTAAAACTGGTGATCCCAAACTAAGGCAATACCGGCGCTGGCCTCGCCCGAATGCAGGTCAAATAAGGAAAGGGTAGGAATGCGTTAACGTTTATTTGGACGTTTTATTGGAAGCCGAGACCACCGCCGCACTTCCACGAGAAATCACTGGGATTTTGGATGACAAGATTGGGTGGCAGCAGGGTTCGTTTTGGTAAACAATAAGCTGAATTCACGCTTCGTTTAGTAAAATATTTAAATACTAGTACCGATTTCTGATTCGAACCGATTACAACAGTAAGGATGCTATTGGGGCCACACACAAAGTGTAATGGTGTTTTTTCATCGGAAAAACAAGGTGATTTTTTATAATGTTGGAAATCCGATTTGATCTGAGTTAAACCAAAAATAAGGATGCTATTGGAGCCACTCACAAAGTGTGATGGTGGTTTTCCGTTAGGAAAACAAGGATAATTTTATGAACGCTTGAGAGACGCTTTGTTGTTCTCTTACTGTGCTCACTCAATCACTCGTTACACCGAATTATAGATAACCGAAACAACACGAAACGCGCCATGCTCGATAGGAAAAAAGTGCGTAGTAAAGCATCGACACAACCTTTCACAGCCGATGCTCGAACCAAACTCGTTTTTCGTAACTTACAATTTTTAATACTGTATTCTACAATCTATTGCACTGCTGTAACTAATAACTGTATCAATCAAGTTGAAGTGTCTAATGAACAATCTATGCTAATCCATCGGTTTAATACCAACCGGGAGAGACTTGGCCTTATACAAATGGATTTCATTATCTCCAGTCCGCTCAACCAATCGCAACGTTTTGTGATAGATTGGACGGATTATTATAATTTGAGATAACTCCATGCAGATGTCTTCCAAGTTTGGCAGATCGATAAGCAATCGGTGGAGAGTTTAGAGGAAGACCGGAAGAATAAGCGATGGTTCTGCGCGTGTTTATAAACAGAAGAACCTTCATAACAAAACGAATCATCGGGTAAAATACATACGGTTTTTTTTAATCATAAGCAGTCTAAAGCAGTTATTTGATTCATTTTATCCAGAAGTACCATAAATGGACATTTGAAAGTTTTTCAAAAGTAAGTATAATATTTTCCAGCAGTTAATTAAAAAAAAAACAAGCAAACAAAACAAAACGAATGTTTTTTCATGCAGCTGAAATAACCACGAATAGAAAAATATGCAAAATGGTTGTATTTCTCGAATTTGAACAACAATTTTAATGTAATTCAATGATACACCGTTTTGGTTTCATACTACTCAGATACACATGATTGCTACATATACCGTGTTTCGACAGAACGTGTTTTAGTTGGATCATATCAGATAAATCGGTTCAAATTTCAAAACGCAGATGCAGATGTGTATATAAATTATTTTTAAAATATTGAGGAATAGCTGTTGGAACGCATATGAATTTCTTTTCGTCATTGATGAATAAAATTTCTTAAATTATTTACTAACTACTCGTGTGTTGAGAATGCAAGTAGCAACAATTCAGCACAAAAAACACAGCTTGCTTACATTTGTTACTTACGTCGTTTTAAAAGGTTATGTTTGATGTTCCTGTTTAGAAAATATCAGATAAAATAATTATACTAAAGGTGAGCAAAGGGGACACAAACCATAAGCTATAAACCACCAAAACTCAAAATGTATGTTTGTTAAAAGCTAATCACTTATTATTTGAACAACCATTAAAAAAATATAATCTATTCAAACGGTGTGAGCATGGTGAGTAAAAAACGGTGTTTCTTCTGTGTTTCTTTGGGTGAGAGGGTCGCGGATGAAAAGTACATTTTCAGTACAAACTGCAAACAAATTCGGTGGTTATTCTATACAAAAATCCAACATGACCCGTTAAATGTTTGGCATTCAATGTGGTTTGATTTAAAAACATGGGAAAAATCGAAAGTTTTTAAAATCGTTTTTTTTTATTTCAGAACAAGCCTAGAATTGTTTAATCTTGTTGCAAGAAACGGACGGGTATTGTCAAATACTTTGGGTGAGAGTAGAGAAGATAATCCACCCGCATTCAGGCGTAATGTCACATAAATGGGGCTCCATTTCCACTCCATCTGTCGGAACATGAAAATGATCCTACTCTACTGGTCCACCGGGCGTTGTATTGTCCGTTAAGTGTCCGTTAATATTAATTGTTCAGTATGTGCAACCACTGGTTGGAGACGATGTAATTCTCTCTCTCTCTCTCTCTCTCTCTCTCTCTCTCTCTCTCTCTCTCTCTCTCTCTCTCTCTCCAAAAAAACTCGCCCCCCCCTATTTGAAATCCTGGCTACGCCTATTGTTACCACAATAGAATCTAATGTTAATTGAGACATCGACAATAGAACAGGGGAGATGTTATGTATCTTAACTATAGAAAAAACCATTTTTTTTTTGAACAAATTTGAGTCAATTACTATTAATTGTAATGTTTCACAATTGTTGAAAATCCTAGCATATGGAGTGAACTGTAAATTTATTGTAATGACAATATGCATTATTCATTTATCTGATTCATGAACAATAAGATTTATGGTCGGAAATAGATTTTAATGTTATTTTATTGTATTTTAATTTTATGGTTATTGTTATCCGGGAATCCATTTTTGAGCCAAGTATGCTCGAGCTTTTACACAGAAAAAGGCGTTCCCGAAAATGAAAACGGACCGCGAACTATTTCAAGTTTTCAGGATTTTTCCGTTTAAACGTTATTTAGTTCATGATTACGTGATTCAGTTCACAGTGTATTTTTTCTTGTTCTCGAATTCATGACAGCAGTTCACGGATCTGGGCACGGTTTTTTTTCCATGCATGCCTTGAATGAAGAAACAAGTACGTTGTCTACTTGTTTAGCAAAAGTAAGTTTTAAGGCAATTGTAAACCAATCTGAGTCATGAAATCTGTGCTGCTTTGTTAGCATTCAATACATAGCCTGTTGGTTTATGCTTACAATTCATAACTTGCTACGAAAAAATATAGTTGACAACTACACACAGTGGCAGAAGTATCTAATATTGAGTTCAATTCGCCCAGGTCGACACTCTTGAAAAGATTTTCATTCTTCGTGTCGTTCACTCGCATGTAAACAGAATTACTGAAAATCGGGTTATGTTCGATAATGCGGGTATCTTTGATAAGAACTTTACAAATAATTTATTATGTCACAGCTCTTCTACATACAATTCTATTATTTAGTAGCCTAAGTACCGGATGGAATAAACAATTATTTTCATAGCTATACGTACGTATCAAAATAACCCCCATTATTCAAGATATTCCATGTTCAGACAACGCAGTGAGTTGTACACTCATAGTTTATTTCTAACCTTTCTATACGCGTGCTCAATTTGCAGAAAGAGCAAGCAAGCGAGGTTTTCTCACGTGTGTTGTGTTTTTTACACCAGCGCGTTGCCCGAAAGGTTAAGATGACTCAGAAAAGAGTCCTTATTTGGCCACCATATTTAAAGATAGACTATCATTTTCCAAACCACACGACTTGAAAACTACTGCGATTCCGTGATGGAGATTGTTTACAATCTGTGTGCTGCACCGCACACAGATTCAAGCTCTGTACTTTGAAAAAAAATGAAGCAATACATCAAATCAGTATAATATGGCATCTAATTGAGGAATTTAGCATAACATCCCATTCACACTACAACTTATAATACGTAATATAGACTATCTTGATAGTAGCATCTATACTCTAGTTTTCATTGGAAATAATTTGCATGGCATTTGATATCAAGATACTCTATATCACGTAATGTGGGTTGTCCCCAAGCTAACACCAAACCATCATAATTAGTTACAGCAACTTGATTGCGATGTCATTGAGTCAAGTGTGCGGCTAGGGTAATGTGAACGGGGTTTAATGTCACGCGCTAAAATTACTGTCTCTAACTATCTTTTCGAAAGGATAAAAGATACAAAAAGAGAAAGTAATTATACGGCCATCCATTTTAACTCAGTTTTGAGTCGTTTTTGACTCACTTGCATCACAAGTGGAGTCACTCAGATCTAAGTAAATGCAACGGGGATGAACAATTCTACAAATCAAAAACAATACATCTGGTTTGAGTCCATGTTTTTGATTTGTCGACTTGTCAATCCCAGTTACGTTTACTCAAATTTAAGTGACTCCATTTTTGACGAAAGTGAGTCAAAGCTGATTTAAAGTGGCTGGCCGTGTAGAGCGTGTTGGTTGTGTTTCTCTTTTTTTAAAAACAATATCGAGAGAGCGAATGCAAGGCACCAAATCAATAGTAAACGATTATGAAAATACCATTTAGTATT
>JAHHFK020004336.1:0-102417 GCA_024533555.2 Aedes koreicus | reverse complement strand
ACATTAGATGTATGAGTTGTTCTTTCCTCTGGAAGAAATCTTAGAAAACAGCATTGAAATAGTTTCAGTATGCTTATAAACAGCTCTTATACTTTATCTAAGTTTTTAGGATCAAATTCTACTTAACAAGTTTTGCAACTTTGCCAAAAAAATATTCGGTTTAACAGCAGTAAGCAAAGTCAGAAAAAACTTAAATAATTGATGAATTATGAATTTTTTTTAAATCTACTGTATAAGGATACCGTATGGACTAAGAAATTTGTCTCAGAATTTTCTTGCAAGCATTTCTTGCTGCCGAAATCGAGCCAAAACCTGACTTTGCCGCTATGCTTGCGGATTATCGGCAATACACGCTTTTTCAGGCATTATTCGATGTAAATTTGGGATGTCATCGTCGAGAATGTGACGAATGGTTCCGTTTTCAGGCCACAACTGCAAATCGCTTGCCAAATCCTGGCCTTCTTCGCGAACTTGTCGGCAAACATAAACTTGAATCTTCCCGGCACATCCCCACGTCCAGTCGCGATGTAAAACTTTTGACCGGGAAGCTGCTTGAAATCGAGTTTGACGTATGTTTCGTCATCGATCAAAGTGCTGCCCTTGTGTTTCGTCAAAACACGGTCGTACAAGAGCCTTGCATGCTTTTTGGCCACGGAATTCTGCTTCATGTGCCGGTTCGGATGTTTACTGGCTTTGTACGACTTGTATCCTTCCCTGGCAAGCAAGAGGCACCGTTTGAAAGTTGGCGTTGTACCTTCTGGCCACATCTCGGATCGAAAGACCGAGGTTGGCTTTAACGCACATCAACACCTTGCTGCGCAGCTGACGATCCCTGGTTCAAGATATATCGAAGATCCGCTAATTCGTTTCCACACTCAGGGTTTCCTTGTAGGTTTTGAGCACTCGACAAACTGTTGTTTTCGGCACCTTCAGCACTTTAGCCAGCTTGGAACCGGACCACTCCGGATTTTCCAGGAGTTTGTGCACAATATTTTTTCTTCTTACGAGTTTCATTTGAATACTGAAGAAATAACTGAACGCGATCGACTACTTTGATCAAACTTGCACCAGTTGTTCTCTATATAAGTGTAAACAAACCACTTTCAAAGATTTTCGATTCCCAACACTAGAGGCGTGCTAGCGGCGCACGAGGGACGCACCAATTTACTTTTAGTCAGCCTTCAATTGATAAGATTTGATCGAATATCTGTCAAACGGCCTACGCCAAACGTCAAATCGATTGCTCCCTACCAGAAACCGAGCTCAACCGAGACGGCCATTTCTAAAGCTCCACGTCGAATTTTGTTTTTGAAAAAAAAAATCAAACCTTCATCAACCTTCAACGCGCTTCACGAAAAAACGAACGTGTTCGGGGGAGTGAAAATCTATGTAAATAAAAATTAATTGTCGTTTTGAGTGTCACGATTTAACTCGATGACGCATGAAAATTCATATAAAATTGAAAAATTTAATAATTATGAAAAAATTAAACAATGAAAGATGATGTAATATGGGACCACGTGAGTTGCATTAATCTAGATTCATCATGGGGTTCACTACAGCGTTCAAAACTTAAATACACTATTCAACTGATAAAAACACGTAAGTCATAGCTCCATGGATTTCCAAATATCTATTATGTATCAAGAAATTGTAACAAAATTGTAAAATGATAAAAGCAAAGCAAATAAATTGAACCGAATTGAAAATAAATAAAACAATGCAACTAAAATGACTTAAATTAAAGTAAGTTGAAAACCCTCACAATCGCATACATATCTAGCCCGGGTGGTTCCTTTCTCTTTCTCCTCCCCTCCTTCGCTTTCCTTCTACTATTCGTAGAGTGTGGTGGACAGCAGCGGGTGCCGCGTGCGTCAAGGAGCCCCTGAAGTTGTATGATTGCGGTGGAACCGATGAAAAAGACGGGACCGCGAGAGAGCGCTCTCTCATATCCGCCCCCTAAAAAAAAAAACCTAGATAATTAAAGTAAAATAAGTGACTGACGCCGACGCATCATTGACGCTATATTGTGCGGTCAACGCGACACAAGCGTCATGAAGGCGTTTTAGTACTGAACGCTGGCGTTGCCAACTGACGCGACGCGACGTGGGACGCGCTATTGTGCGACAGCCTTTAGTCAGACTTGTGACCGCATCATGGTAAACGACTTCAAGAAAATAGTACCAAACCTATGTTTGCGGAAGAAAAATATTAATGCAGAACTGATTTCAAGATAATAGTACCACGATTCACTGCCCACAATGTTTTTCACTTTATTCTGCTTTCAATCATATTTACACGTGGTATGATAAATACACTTTTTTGGTGTATATTTCTCGACTTTTATATAGTGTTGCCGGATATATTGAACCATAAGTGCAAGGGATTTTTTTTTTAACTTTACAATAGGCGGTTCGAAAATAGTGACTTAAGTGACCATTTTCCGTAAAATAGTGACTTTAGTGACTTTTGGATGCAAATAGTGACTTTTTAGTGACTACACTCAAAATAGTGACCAAGTCACTAAAAAGTGACCTGCTACCAGCCCTGGTGACCGGCGAAAAAAAAAAAGATCAATATAGCCGTATGTAAGAAAATCCCTTTTTATAAGTCCTGTACATATCAGAACCATTCTATTTACACATGCTCAGTTTCTTTTGGACCCATTTGACAAGTTTCACACATATATTCCAATATACTCGTTAATTTCAATTTACCGCTGACGGAATACTTAATTATCTTCTGTTTGAGGTATGACAAAAAAAAAAAAAAGATCATTCAACGGAAAAATAATTCCGTGTAGAATCCGCTGGTATACCCCTCGTAAATCACTGCTTTGACGTTTCATTGTTTACATCCGCCTCAAAGCTCTGCCGCAAGTCGAAAAAGTAGACGTGTTGAGTTCACCGGAAGTGATTTTAAAGCGATTAACATTTTCAGCTGAGTGTTACATTTTATTTTTAGTCAATATTTTTTTTCATTATATGTAACTATAATTACACCGATTTTTATTTCAATTATTATTAAACATTTATATTTTCATTGCCGTTTTTAATATGAATCGCTTCTCTTGCTAGCATCTTCTTATCATCGCCAGTCAACGGTTTTTCATGCTTTTTGGGCCAACCACGAATGCTTGTTACCAATGGATCTGATGATACTAGAAACCAGTTTAGAAGATCGCAATTCGTAGCCTTTCTTGATAAATCATGATCTTTAAATCATGTTATATATGCAGAGCCAAACCAACCGAAATGAATAACACCGACAAAGTGCATGAACGTGCAGTAAATGAAACGACTTACGAATTCGGATTATCTACCATGTGTGGATTCGATGTTTTGAATAAATAAATAAATAAATAAATAAATAATAAATAATAAATCACGAAAAACCGTTGTCTGGCGATGATAAGAAGATGCTAGCAATAGAAGCGATTCATATTAAAAACGGCAATGAAAATATAAATGTTTAATAATGAGTGAAATAAAAATCGGTGTAATTATAGTAACATATAATGAATAAAAATATTGACTAAAAATAAAATGTAACACTCAGCTGAAAATAATGAGTTTGAAGGTGTGGTTACCATGACAACGCAAATTTTTGTACTGTTTGAATCAAGAAATATAGTCAAACTATCGATATTTGTTTTGAGCATAACTCCCCAGCAGACGGTCGTGGACGGACTAACTAACCACCACTTGAAAGCTCATATAATGTACTATTAGATGCAGTCAACTCTATCTGCTCCTACCTGCTCCTAAGTGTGGTACAGCCGTCGAAAATACGGCGAAAAATAATCGGAAAAAGTTTAATAGCCGCACTATGGGACGAATGGACAAATTTCGCGACAAAAATCGATAACTCGGAAACCATTAACTTTAGACACACGGTGTCTTCGGAAGGTTTGATCTAAAAAATGATATCTATCTTTTGGTTTGGATGGTGACTAGGGTGGTCCGTTTTTGCTCATAATAAAAATTCTAACTTTTTATTGTTATGGTTTACCGGTGAATAATCTCCTACAAAATTCAAGATTATTTAATTTGAAGAAACTTTGCTGAAGAAATTTACTTTTTATCTCATCTACGTATCGTTTTATAACAGTTTTTCTAACTTTCCTTAGGGTGGGTCTTGAAAAAACTGTTTTTTTGCTCTAACTTTTTTATTTGAATTTATATTTGAAATCTTTGTTCTAATGAATTTTAGAATATAAAAATACGCATATTTTAATGGTACAAAATCCTTGCTAGCTATTACCTAAGACAAGTTATAGAGGTTAAAGTGTTAAAACAATACATTTTTTCATGACATCTCACTCCCTTATTTGCAAATATTAGCAAAAACAAAGCACGTACACTAAAAGTATAAGCTTTTATCTACAAAATATTTGCAAAATTTTCTGTCCCCTCTTGTCCCCCTTCATAGAGAAACCGTTTTAGAATTGGAAGTTTTGCATTTTTTTCTACAAAACTTTCGATCAGCAGCATCAACAATTATCATTATTGAGCGTGCTGTGGATTCTTTTAACCAACTCCATTAAGCAATCTTAGCAACCCTCATTTGTATACAAACGATAGAATGACATTTGTTCTACGCATCAGCTTATTGAAGAGCTAATAGTTGTGCGTATACGGTGGCGATATCCGTTAGTGGCTGATAGATTTGTGATTTTTCCATTAAGAGACACGGTCGGAAATAGCCTAGGTGAGTATTGATATAAGTAATTATAGGTTTATCATGGGAAATTTTCGAAATGACTTATTTTGAAGAAATGGACAAGCGCAAATTGTTTACTTTATGGAAAAATACACAAGGAAACACTGGTAAAAAATTTGAAAATGTATGTTCTGCAGTGTTCAAAGCGTATGGTGTCCAGGAAAATGATAAGTCGGAGGAAGCCAATAACATTTCATCGATTGTAAAGGACACGTGCAGCTTTTTCAAAAGAATTTATATAAAGCATAAACGAAACGGAAAACAAGTTTTCAAATATAACGAAAAATATTTCAATAAACCATTTCCACTTCCCAATCAAATTTTGGAAAACATTCCCACGACATCCAATGATCAGGATGTTGAGATAATTGCATCATCCTCAAACATGGTTCCTCGAGGTAAAAAACACTATTCTATTGTTGACAAAATGTATAAAAGGTTTTTTTTAACCATAGGTCGCCCAAAGAAGCGTTTGAATGACCTGAGCTTTGAAAGAAGACGTAAAATTTCTTGCCGTCAAGCCGCAGAAGTAAGCAATTCTGAGCTTATCCTTCTGCAGTCCGTCTGCAATGCAGCAAAGAAAAATAGAAACTCATGCCTTTATAAGATAATCAAAAAAATTATAGCTAACTTCGATAACCTTGAAAACATTCTGCAACGCATAGAAACGGACATCCCAAAACTATTTTCGCCAAGTGAAGCTTTGAGTTTGTTGTTGGACGAATCACTGACAAAAGCTTCTTACATAAGATTGAGGAATGAAACAAAAGTAAGGAATGTTCACATTTTCCCATCTTATTATCAGGTATTTAATAACGGTATTTAGTTCTTTTAATAGTTATTTTATGCTACAAAACTTTTATTTGATATTGTTAGGTCGTGGCAGCGAAGGCTGAATGCCGCCCGGATAAATCGGAAATAAAAATTACGTCGACTAAGACGTGTACAACCATAAGTGCACTCGCGAAGCACACAATTAGTCGAATAGTGGATCATAATTCAATAATTCAGCAAGCAGATGAAGGTAAACATTCAGATAAGCTCAAATACCGCAATTTTCTGGCTATTTTGTAATGGGGCAGATTTTTTTCAGAAAAAGACTCTAATTACATGAAAAAAATCAGACACATAGGATACAAAACAGCTAATAAATTGAAGTATTTTTACCGCTTTTGCGGGAAAGCTGTATCACCTTCTTTCAAGAATCACTTATATGTTTTTTTATAGCCGTCATGATATTTTCTTACGGAATGGATGGGACAACGGGACAATCCGTGTATAACCAAGCCGATGAAAATGGAGTCATGGTAGACGATCATTCCTTGTTTACAGTAACAATGACTCCTCTACAAATGAAAAGCAAAACCGGAAAAATTTTGTGGGAAAACGAAGCACCACAATCAGTGCGATCGGTAAGACCACTTATGTTGGAATATGCGAAGGAACAAGCAGATTATGTATTGAAAATCGACAACGATTTGAAAGAACAAATTCAAAATTTGAACGTTTTTGAGTTTTTGGCTGACGGTAAAATCCTTAAGGTCCATTGTATTTTTTACCAAACCTTGATCGATGGAAAGATACTCAATATTTTAACAGATACAAAATCGTCACAATCATGTCCTATTTGTCATGCTAAACCAAGCCAGTTTAATAAAACAAATAGAAACGATTTTCCAACACCAGACGAGGCACTCCGCTTTGGTTGTCAGCCCCTACATGCAACAATTAATATTTTCAATTGCTTGTTGCATATTTCGTATAGAGTGGGAGTTCGTGTGTGGCAAATAAGGAAACCTGCTGAAAAACTTTATTTTAAACAGAGAAAAGCAGAAATTCAAGAGGCACTACTCCGTGAGTTCAAGGCACACGTCGATATTCCCAAACAGGGGGGAGCTGGATCGACAACAACAGGAGCATTATGCCATAAACTGCTATCGGAGCCACAAAAACTTGCGTTGGTACTCGGCGTCAACGAAAAATTAGTTAAATACCTTTCTGCAATTTTACTAATCATTAACAGCTTAGACATGGTGAACCTGGAGGATTTCGACCAACTGTGCAATGAAACATATAAGATGTATGTTAAACTATACCATTGGTATCCTATGCCAGCTACTCTTCATAAAGTACTTTGTGCACTCCACCCGCATCATGGCAACTCTTCCCCTTTCATCTGGATCTATGGGAGAACAAGGCTCTGAAGCCAGAAACAAATATTATCGAAATGATCGTCTTTTTCACGCCAGGAAAATCTCTAGAGCTGCTAATATTGCGGATGTATTTTACCGGGCAATGGATTCTTCAGATCCCATTCTAGCAGCAAAGAAGAGGAAAAACAGTTGGAAAAAAAGATCTCGAATGCTGCCTACAAGATTTGGAGTTCGCTTGGTCTGAAGTACGTATGGAATATAAAGATGACGTTTACGATTAGGTACATAAAAGGAAAGTTTTTTAATGTTTAATTGTAAATATACAAACAGACATAACACTCCCACTTTCTTCATGCATCACACATTAAACGGTCAATTCAAATGTTTCTTTGTTGGTAGTATTTCCACTGTCAGGAAAATCTCAGGTTGTTACGCTTTTTGATGATATTAAGTAATTATTGATGCTAGGCTGATCGAAAGTTTTGTAGAAAAAAAATGCAAAACTTCCAATTCTAAAAACGGTTTCTCTATGAAGGGGGATGGGAGGGGATGAAAATTTTGCAAATATTTTGTCGATAAAAGCTTTAACTTTTAAAAATAAATGAATTGTTTTTGCAAATATTTTGCAAATAAGGGAGAGATGTCAGAAAAAATGTATTTTTTTAATTTTTAAATAACCTCTATAACTTGTCTTGGGTAATAGCTAGCAAGGATTTTGTACCAATAAAAATATGCGTATTTTTATATTCTAAAATTCATTGCGAACAAAGATTTCAAATATAAATTCAAATAAAAAAGTTAGAGCAAAAAAATAGATTTTGCAAGACCCACCCTACAGGAAAAGTTCGAAAAACTGTTATAAAACGATACGTAGATGAGATAAAAGGTAAATTTCTTCAGCAAAGTTTCTTCAAATTAAATATTCTTGAATTTTGTAGGAGATTATTCTCCGCTAAACCACAACAATGCGAAGTTTGAATTTTTGTTATGAACAGAAAACGGACCACCCTTGTCACCATCCATGACAAGAGATAGATATCATTTTTTAGATCAAACCTTCCGAAGACATCGTGTGTCTAAAGTTAATGGTTTCCGAGTTATCGATTTTTGTCGCGAAGTTAGTCCATTCGTACCATAGTGCATCATTAATGCGGGATCGCATCAATTCAACAGTTGTCAAGTAATGAAGCGTTAGATTAACAAAGAGGCTATCAGTGATGCATTACCAATGCAATAATGCTACTTTTAGTAATGTCTGATGGAATTACAAAAGATATAGCATTAGTTCGATCTTAGTGGGGCCCTTTTCAGCTTTAATCCAACTTCAATGATGCACTAGACGTAATGCTTATGCCATATATATACAAGCTATTATAGCCTCGTGGTTACTTGGGTTGATTTGCGCTAAAAATACTTAGCAAAGTGTCAGCAAGAAGGTGTTGTGGCGCTTTTCCTACTATTGCTCTTGGATTTTAAATACAGTTATTTATTATGTCAGGCCGACTATTGTTATAGAAAGATATGTAAAACTTAGTAGTATTTTTTTAATAAATTCCATTATTTCTATTTAAAAATACATTCGCCAAAATCCCAATCCAATTATTCGGTTTAATGTACTAAAGCCGATTCAACATAGATCGGATTTTTCCGGATATATAATAAAAATGCATAAACTTCAATTATAAAAAAAGACCTGAAATATCATCTCATCTCTGTTTGATTCCCTATGTTAATAGGACTGTTATGTATTAATGAGCAGTTATGGTACTTGAGATTGTAGCACATTATTTGTACATTGACCACACATTTGTCATAGGCAGATAGACAGCTGTCAGACATTATACATTTCTGTCCGATCCTTATCTGCCTGTAAAAAATTTATGTTGATTTTAATAATTAGTGTACTACAAGCATTAAAGTAATCAATCTGTAGTATTTAAGTACTCAACTGTTATCAATATTAACTCAATTGTACTGAAAGAGGTTTTATTATTTTGCTAAAGGTATTTAATAGATACTAAAAGTACTTAATTGTAATCAAATCATATTCAATAGTAATCACTCAGTAGTTCAAGTGTTTTAAAAACACCCAAATGTAATTATTATATACTCAACTGTACTCAAGGTATTCAAATGTAATCAAACCGTACTTATTTCTCGAGTACTTTTTCAAATAGACGTAAGTAACATTTGGACGAAGATGAGAAAATCAGCATTGAACTTTCTTGAGTTTATTTTTATTCCTATTTGAAAACCGGACATGTTTATCCCAATTAAATTCCACTAAATGACACATTGGTAAAATATATTGCATCACTGTGCTTAAAAACTACACTAGGAGTGAACATTCAAGCTTCATTTAGAAAAATGTTTCTTACAACGGTCTGCAATCGAAAAAGATAATACGTCATTTTGATAAGTCAGTATGATAGATGGCATGTTACTTGCGTCAAAATGATACGCCATTCTGCAAATGGCAATGTTGTTACGTCGAAATGTTACGTCAAGTTGTCATATTTCACACAGATACGTCGAACTTTTTAAAATGACTTATAATTTTTTTCTACAACAAAACGTTGTAAAAATATGTTTGCCAAATAAATCAGTTTTTACTGAAAAAAAATCTAAATATTTAACCTGGTGGTATGAAGACTTTTACTAACGACTCGTTAAGCGGCATCCAAATGATATAATAATGTTTCGCAGTTACTTTTCAACACAAGCGACGTATCTACCATTATTCCCAAAGAGTGCAAAAGTGATTTTACACCGTTTTGAAAAAAGTTAGTAAATCTTCCTAGAATAATCCATCAGAAACTTCATCAAACAAGGGCATATATACATGATTTTTTAACAGCATGCCATGAACAACGCGTTTGTTTTCATTTTGTGACTTACGTCCTTTTGAAAAAGTACTCGAGATTTTTTCCCCTTGGTCAATTGAAAACACCCAAAAACAATGATAAATGTATTTTTTTAACATTTTTTAAAAAAAACTACAAAAAAAACCCAAAATTTATAAAAAAAAAAAGCGATAAAAAATCGGTAATATTTAACGTTTATCTTCCTTTAATACTATTAACCAGGGGGTGCGACTCTATCTCAGATGCAGGATATTTTTTGTTATGCTTTTGTGCGATGTGCGCACGATTAGTAGATAGAAAGAAGATTTTAGAGATTTTGATGAAGATTTAAAAGATTTACTGCAAAAAGATGCAGCACGATGCAAGTAGATGGATTAAGATTCACAAGCTGAAACAAGATTTTTCAAAGATTGATTCGCTAGCGTGAGATTTTTCGATCATCTTGAATCTGGATTTAAATGTGTCGCACCCCCAGCTATTAACCAATATTATGTAATCTGTGTTTACGCATAATTTAGGTATGTGCACTTTTGAGCTAGGGGTGAGACAGCTCTACTCTGAGTTGTTTTGATGCACCGAGTGACTCGCGAGTAACTCAATATATAACTTAAAATCAAATCAATCTTCATCGGCTCTTATCGGTTGCTAGGGTTACGAAAAGTTTGATTCCAATTTGTTTGAAAACATTGTGGACATTCTGCTAATGGCAATACAAGATGGCACAACGGTGAGTCGTATTCCACGCCTATGAGGGTACAGGGAATTTTTAATATGTGATACGTGATACGGACGGCTTTACTGAAGTACAATGATGAGGCATGATATCGATATGTATAGATTGGTAAATTACTAAACACCGATTCTAAGAAGCTTGTAGCTTGGGTTGGCATGCAGCGGGCTGAGCTCATTTGTCTCTTCTCCTGCCCTTGTTCCAAAGCACCAGTTCATAGTCTGGCCGTCTGGCGGCATGATACTGCATTAGCAAATAGCAGGTCAAGACAAAACAGATGGGTTTATTCAAAGTATGACTTAATTGGAGACATTAAAATTACTTCTTCTCGAAAAAGGGCAAAGCCTTACACGAATAGTAATAAAAAAGATATCAAAATGTACGAGGATATCAGTTACTCGAGAGCTCTTGATCTAGCGTCGGTTAGTTTGACAGTGGCTGTGCAAAAAAACAGAGAGAAAACATATGAGAGTGCTCGCTGGCTGAGCAACGAAGGTTAGTCGAGGTACCTCAAGAGCAAATCTGAAATTACTCGCGATGAGGAGCTGTCGTGCCCCTTACTTTTGAGCGATGATCGGTACTTATTATCGATCTTTAGGTATCCTGATCTTAGCGTGTATATAAACTGTACTTCATCTCATTCGCTCACCCCTTGCTTGAATCGTTCCCGAAGGGCACTTTTTTTTTTGACAGTAAAGGAGATGACAGCTTATCATAGTCTTTTCCATCACTCGCGAGTTTTGCCTTCGACGGCCATTCACTCATTCGCTCACTTTAATATACATGCTGTAGCGAGACGGTCGGTGGTTCGAGTTTTTCGTTCCGCGAAAGGTTTTTTCCGCTTTTTCCGTTCCGTTCTCGGTTGGATTTTAAACGCGAGTGGTGTATACGACGAGCGCGGGGTGAATTTTCCTATTGCGCGAGTGTATGTGTGATTTTTTATTATTTATTATAGTTTGTTGAAGAAAAAATAATAATTACCGTCGACGCTGATTGCAAAACGTTGCACCTTCCTGCAATCAGTGCACCCGACAGTATACTGCTTTCTTAGTGTGATTAATATATCTGCCGTGGGTTCTAACATCTGGATCGCATTTCCGTTGTTCCGTTTCCCTCCCTCAGGTTCCGAAGGTGTTTTTCGACGTATCAAAATGAAAATCTGGACTTCAGAGCATGTATTCAAGTAAGTTGACAGAGCCGCCGCTTTCTCGACGATGTGCCTATCCATCTGTAGGTGTATTGATTATGTAAAAGGCCTGCGGGCAGAAGGAACCTTCTTTTCTGGAAATTTCCGTCCGGATTGGCATGAGTCAACCGGGTTGCACCGTTTTTGCAGTAGCGGTTTCACCTAGCAACAGCGCCATTGCGGGTGGCCGCTGCTGTGTGAATTGACCTTTGTACTTCTGGCACTTTTAAGCTGCAGCTCAGTCAGTGATTATGAAATTGGAACCAAAGTTTCACGAGACGAATGAATGAGTGATACACGAGCGTTTGTGAGGCTTGTGTGAGTGGATAGGTGGAATGTCTTTGTTCCCCGCAGAAGTAGATTTCGATCGTGCAAGGCATGTACGTCACTTGAGGAGCATGTGAGTGGAACAGCTGTGTGGTGGTAATTTACCGTATTGCTTTGGTTTCCAACTGAGCATTGCGGGGAGGAAGGGTGTGTTATTAAACAGAAATTGAAGGTCTTCTGCCCGCAGATGGTGAGTTGGGTCTAGAGGGTAATGATCACCACCAGCCATCAGTCGTTCCGGAAGAACCTTGACAATAGTCACTTTCTCCACTTCCTTATTATGTTTGCGTTTGCTGTCATCTCCTACTAACTTTTTTTTTGATTGTCTCGTTTTTTTCTCGTTCCACAGCCACCCATGGGAAACTGTGGCCCAGGCAGCCTGGCGCAAGTACCCGAATCCAATCAACACGGCAGTGATCGGCACCGATGTGGTCGAGCGGCGAGTCGTCGATGGCGTCCTACATACGCACCGATTAGTCAGTTCCAAATGGTACTTTCCACAGTGGGCCCAAAAGGTTAGTATTATTGTTACCAGGCAGACGGGTGGTAATTTTCCCATCTCTTGTTCCGCGAGTGTTCGGATGTGACGGCGACCTTACACGTGAATTTAGAAGTGAAATGATGCCGACGATGCCAATTATAGTGGAAGAAAACCAGGGCGCGGTCGGACGGACTTCTTCGTCTAATTATCGCTTTCAATGTCAAGTGAATATCTCCGCTCGTTGATTCGGTTGTTGGCGAATCTCCTCTGCGCAGTTGGATCGAATGTTTGTGGATGTATGGGTGCGTGAGGGGCCTAGCCTAGCTCTATGAGCCAATGCATTGAATTTGATTAGACTAGTTTATGAATTGTTTGATAATACGCACTCGTCGTTTACAAAACAACGATGGAAATATGTTTAGCCGTTCGGAATGTGACGTCAAGGTTGAGCATGTACCTACCTACGAGAGATACGGTTTTGCGACGCAAATTTCAAGACCGATAAGCTTGTCTGGTCTGAGGTATAAAACAAATGGAACATATGGAGCTTTCACTCGGGGACTTAATCTGGAATTGAGCTGCCGAGTCATAATGGCTGGAGTGATGGATATAAGCCTTTCCAATGCTTATGCGATTTGCTGTTTTCTTGATTAATCTTATCACGTCTAACTCGTCCGATTCAAAGTTCAGTGGAAAAGTGAGACTTGAGCCGTCGTAAGAATTTTTACCACAATGCAGGGTAGGCAATGTTTGGTAAAAGATAGTGTGCTTGACCGGATACTGCCTTTCAAAATAGCCCTCCGCTCAATTTCAACTGCTTCTATTAAATTTCACAACCTGCCGTACTCCAACGGAACTATCAATACTTTTTCTTCATATCTTTGGTTCTGGCAGAAAATGCTGTCCACAGCTAGGGTCTCATGTTGATGAGAAGATATTTCCATTGCAAAACGTGATTTTTTTAACATCAGTATTTCTAAATGACTGTTTCACCCTGTAGTTTCTGGGTTTCTCGACAATAGATCCGTGAACTATTTTTACGATTAATCGGTATAGGCTTTTTTGAATGCATACGTGTTAAATCAACATTGAAGCAAGAATGAGGACCCATTGGATAATAGACGGTCGAGAAATTGAGATCAACGCGAGGCGCCACCCACCGTGTATTACCGTTGCATATTCTCGTCAGTAACCAGCTTAGAAGACGCTACGACGAGGTTTTTTTTTTTACTTAAATGTTCATTTATAAGGCTCAAGTGCCGAAAGCATAACGGAGCCGAGTTCTTTTTCATTTTTACAACGAGAATAACTTACTTACTAGGTTAGTTTTGGAAAGCCGAAAAACTCGCGGCTTGGTCGAGGTTAGGGATTACAATGATTCGGGTAGGAATGGGGAAGTAGGAATCTTAACGTTGGCTTTCAACAGCAGATTGGCGATGCTGTATTGTTGCTGTAGGCCTGGCGTAGATGTTGCATTGCGTTAAGCTGTAATGATACAATAGAAGCGGTATTACGGGGGAGGGGACGAGGTGGACATGTTAGCGACAGCTAAGAGAGGATCAAACGAATACATCTATTTGTTTCAAGAACTTGTAAATTAGCCCCATATAGTCCAAGTCCAGCTTACCCAGCACGTCTCTGATATCTTCCTTCTCTGGTTTCCCTCGGGCCCGTAGGGATGCGCAAAGATCAGATCTGGCAATTTCGTAATCGAGGCAATGCCAGACAACGTGGTTGATGTCCTGATAACCTGCACCACAGCCGCATTGATTGGTGTCTGAGAGACCTATTCGATAGAAATGAGAGCCTAGCGAGTAGTGATTGGACATTAGACGACACATTACCTTGATATAATCCCGGCTAATATCCAACCCTCACGCTACGACGAGGTGTTGAATAAACTGCTGTTCGGTGTGAGCCAGGGAGCCAGTTGACAGCCAGCGGTGGCTAAGCAGCTGGTTGTAATGCAGTCTAGCAACCGGAGTCAACCGGTAAGTTGCAACAACGAGAAGTTAAAACAAACTACTGTCCGGTGTGAGCCAGCGGTGGCTAAGCAGTAGGTTGCTTGGCAATTGGGAAGGCCTTTGGACGAGGAGTTCAATACACTGCTGCAACAGAAGACCGAGAAGAAGGGTTAATTCATTCGCGGACCATATTCACCATTTAAAGTCCGCCCTTTTCAGAACGACCAATTCGATTTTCCCAGCTAAACAGCTTGTTTCATTGGAACTTCTCTTAATCTCATCTCACTTATCGATGCATATTCTATCCACGCATGGTCAGCAGTGGCGTGGGTTTTCCCTTCATTCGTCGCATACCTTGACTCCAAAGCGCAGATTATTTAAGCTTACAGTAAGGTGCCAAATGGAGTTGTTCAAATGAAGACCGTCACAAAAAAAAGAAACACTGAACGCCAGTAACTCAATAATTTCTTGCTAGATTTCCGAGATTTTTGGATCGACCATTTTTAAACTTTTGCGGTAACCAGTTTTACTCTCAAGATTAGAGAATTACACAATTAAAAGGTGACTACATTTGAAGTACTAAACGCACAGAGTGCCATGTTGAATACCAATCATCTAACATGTGGTGAGCCTAGCTGTATAAGGGATCTAACGCAGCGTGAAACTTCGATCGTTAGATAATTTTCGAGCTAATTAATTTCAAAATAACCAGTGGGAACAGTCATCGAAAATACAACCAATGGACAAACCGTAAATATGAAACCCCGGTACAAACGGAGAAAGCAAACCAGAAAAAGGCGAAATAACAGGGCCAAGAAAAAGACTGGCACCTTCGTATATACAATCAGAGGGAATACTCTGTGCGAGATTTTCACTTGCGTCGATGTGGTCGGCAATGGCGAACATCCACAATCACGTGGGCGATGATAACGGCAAAGGGACGAGGCGACGGCTACGAATGATGAACTCATTGTGATAGGAAAGTCGCTAAAGGTGAGCAAAGCGCCAGGGCCAGATGGCATACCGCAAGGTTCAATCCTGCGCCCGGTGCTCTGGAACACGATGTATGACGAAGTGTTGTGATTGAAGTTCCCTATTGGGTCGAAGATTGCCAGTTTTGCGGAAGCCATCCCCCTAGAAGTTTATGGAGAGTCCATATAAGAAGTGGAGTTAACAGCCACACACTCCATCGACAAAGTGGAGGGATGGTGCGCTCCAGAAAACTGGAACTAGCTCATCATAAGACGGAGGTTACTGTGGTCAATAACAGGGAATCGGAGCAAAGAGTGACAATTAGTGCAGTTAACTGCACTATCACTTTAAAGCGGTCACTGAGGTACTTGTGGGTTATGATCGACGATAAGCTGTTCTTTATCACCCACGTCGACCACGCCTTCAAGAAGGCCTTCATGCCTCTATCGGCATTATCCCGCATGATGTCGAATAGCTCAGCTGTAAAAGGGAGCAAACGGAAGCTCCTGGCCAGCGTAGCTCTGTCCATACTTAGGTATGGCGGGAAGACGGGGCCCACCGCCATTAGAAGAAAGCTACATTGGCAAGCTCGAAAGTACGCACAGGATAATGTGCCTAAGAGTGGTCAGCGCATACCGTACGGTGTCACGCGATGCGGTCTGCGTAAGTCGGGGGGGCGCCTACTGATGTAGCGGAGGTGTGACATCTGCTAGCATGTCAAACCATTTGGTCGACGTTCGCTTCACGCCACAAGACTTTGACTCGATGTTTTGACATGTTATGTGATGCCACACCTCCGCCACATCAGTGGGCGCCTCGACTAAGACCACTAGAGCCGCATCAATGGTCAAGTGGAGTGGAGGTAGTGGAATAACTCCACCAAAAGTCGGTGGACCCACCGAATATTCCCGGAGGTATCGGGACGGATCGGTCGGCGACACGAGGAAGTTACCTTCCACTTGAAGCAGATCCTGTCAAGCCACGGCTGCTTTCGACAGTATCTGCACAAGTACGGACATGCTGAGTCCTCCGCGTGTTCCGAGTGCGCGGATGTTGAGGAAACCGCAGAACATGTGTTCTTCGCGTGTCCTCGCTTCAACGACGTGAGAAATCGCCAGATCACGGTTCCGGGCAAACTTTGTCCAGAGAATGTATCAAGACCGTGACATGGAATGAAACTTAGGGAGCTGGAGAGGGAGAGAAGGAGAAAAATTGAAGATAATAATATGAGCATACACGAGAAACAAAGCCATGTGAATGACCGTATCATAGAAATATTTCTTCGAAAAAGGGCTCCGGCAAGTTTGCCATCCTCGCTAATCGATTTTCAAATCTCTTTTTCCATATATTCTTGCATCAAAGCACTTCTCTGAATATATTCATATGATGATTAGTTATTTAAAATAGTGGGAATAGCTCACGATGGTTAAGCAATAGTAGAATTTTGTAGTAGATGCGCTTTCCAGAGTAAGGAGGGATCGCAGCAAGCCGTGCTTTGAATATGACGTGTTTGGCTTTTGCTGCGTCGTTTTCGCTGAAATAAAATTAAAAAATATTCCTTCATTCAACTAAAATAAATGGTGAAATTATAGCTTCCCGAGTGCCTTGCGTAGGACGTTGTGAATGGAATCCCTCTCATAGTGGTCGGGTTTCTTGAGATGGATTGTTTTTTTCCCATTTTTTGTGTTTTTAGTGACCCGCTCTTGCATCCGGACAAGCTTTCCAAACGAACAGTGGTGAGGTCGTTTTATGTTATCAAAAATATACCTTAACTATATACACGCCAAGATCAAGAATTTCCATTTTTGATTCTAGAAGTGTGAAAACTCTTCACATATCCATTTGATGTGTGAAGATTTTCATGCCGGGCTTATTGTATATGAAGATGACCTCAGAACAGGCATTCTTGCAATGGGTCGTTGGATTTTCAATAGAGCTGTCACCTTCAATCTCCAGGGCTAAACATGTTTGCACATAGTGACCGCATATAAATTACTGAAGAAATGCAGACAACTTTGTTCCATAAAAGCACTGCCGGTCAGTGGGAGATTGATTGTAAAGACACACACAAGACACACAGATGCACTTTCCAGAGTAAGGGATGTATCGAAAATAAGCTATCATTTGCGTTGTTGGCGTGTATTTGTTTGGTTTTAATGTGTTCATCATAACATGCTGTGCTGGGGAAAGTCCATATGGCATAAGGTCGTTTGACATAAGGTCGTTTGGCGTAAAGTCGTTTAGCATTAAGTCATTTGATATAACAATAACTTGAGTTAAGTGGTCATTTGGCATAATGCCGTTTGGCATAATAACCATTTGGCATAACGCTCTTGAAATACTATAGAGTCCAACTGGTCATTTGGCATAATTACCATTTGGCATAATGTCATTGGGATAATATCATTGGCGTAGACTTTTATCCATAGTAATAATCCCTTCTTTTTAAATGAGCTGTTCTTCAAAATATGGCATTCATAGGCTTCAGGGTTAATGTTGAAATTTGCAAATCAAATGTTTTCTTCTCTGATGTTGAACAGTAAATTTTTGGATTGACTAAAAGTATGTATTGCTTAGTTATGTTTGGCATAATTCATTCGAACCGACTAAAACAAAATTGTCACAACTAGGCCAATATAGAAAGTAGTGTTATCTCCCTTCTTTATTAATAAGGCTGTTCTTAAAATTTTCTTAATTTTTTTGAGTTATGATAAAAAGTAGTTATTTAGTATAGTTATTATACTAAATAATTCATTTTCCTTAAAAATTAAAATTGATGTGCTGTACCATAATGCCAAATGAAATTGATCAATTGCTGAGAAATTGATCTAATTTTCTAGTATTTATGCCAAACTGTCATTATGCCAAATGTTTCTAATGAAACGTTAATTTACAGATCTTCATTCCAAACAATCTATCTCAAACTGTTCGGTGCCAATGCCAAATGGCCATTATGTCAAAAGACTTTTATACCAATTTAACTTTGAATGTCCAAGTTACGCGAAATTATGATTATGCCCACTGAATCTGAAGCAGCTTTGATTTTCCGATATTTATGCCAAATGGTGTTTATACCAAACGGCCGTAATACTTTCAATTTTTTCTTTGTTTAAAAGTGTTTGTTTGTGTGTTTAGAAGAAAATCTTTGTCATCGTTTTCTCGCTCGATGAGATTTTCAGTCGCAATTCGGTAAAAATCGTTGGTCATTTTTCATTGAAAATGACATTTGCCAGCCCTGCTTATGCCATACGGGGTAGCCCCTGCTGTACGTTTGACTGTCATCTTTCATGTGTTTAAATTCTTCGTTTTCAAAATGGCGCGCAATGAAAAAGACGTGAAAATTAAGGTTTTGGACACATGGCTACGTGAAAAGGGTGTAACTATGCGACAATTGGGCGAAGCGCTTTGGAATTCATCCCACCAGTGTAAAATCCAACTTAACCAAGTTTGGGAGTTCTTTGGATGAACTGCCAGGAAGAGGCAGAAAAGCCGGATCTTCCAACTCTAAACTGGATTAGAAAGTGGTAGCTTTAATTCGGAAGAACAAATCAATGTCGATACGTGATTTGGCCAATAAAGCGGAAACCAGCGTCGGAATGATTCAACGCATCAAGAAACGGAACAACCTGAAGACCTACAAACAAAAGCAACGCGCAGCAACAAGGGCCCGGAAATTGTGTTCGCGAGTTTTGCAGCAATCGGATGCATGTATTTTGATGGACGACGAGACTTATGTCAAAGAGGACTCAAAAACCCTTCCAGGTCCACAATATTACACTGCCGTCGTAGGGGAGGATTTAAACGATGCAGACAGGTCGATTCAAGTGGAGAATTTTGGTCGAAAAGTGCTGATATGGCAAGCAATATGTTCTTGCGTAATGAAGTCAACCATTTTTTGCACTAGGATAAACGCATCCATAGTGTGGAGATAGTACCAATAGTGGTTGTATTGGAAAAAAATATCAGCTATATCAAAAAAATTCTGCAGTTCTGCTCAAAAGTTGGCTACATGACGTTCAACTAGATTGTACGGAACATTTGAGTTGAAAACATATTTGTTTTAGTGTTAAAATGACTTTAAAATGTCGTTTTTAAAATAAGTTTATATAATCTACTAAATTTCTTATGTTTTCATACGCAACATCCTTTTTTTTATTAACGGTTAAAATTGATATTATTTCATATATTTTCCATTTTTTCTTGACTTTATTCGCTGTGCCATTATGTACTCACACAAACACACATGTTCCCATAGTGGTTGCATTCGAATTTGAACAAGTGATTTATGTCTGTATTTGGGTATTGTATTAATCGCGTTGTACCCAAATACTACTCGAATCACACATCCGGCGGATGTCGCCATATTTTAACCGCTCAAGAGTGCCTGGAAGCGTGCTGTATCGGCCTGGCGGATGGAACACGGAGGAAAGAATCTTTCACTGAATCATTTCCCCGGCGTGCTGCAGTATGCGATGGATAAAGCGATCAAAAAGGCCAGTATCAAGAACGGTTTCAGAGTTTGTGGTCTATTTTCCTTTGGGGCCGATAATGTTGACTATGGGAAATGCATTGCCAAGTCCGTAAGACAGAATGAAGATCACCCTGCAGATGTTGACGTAGAAGACATGGTTGAGAAGGATCCCGCGGCGTCTGATACGGACGAGATAGTTCCTGGACAAAACATTATCGAAGAACAAGGCGTTGTTCTTGAAGAATCTGTAATTATTTCGACATCAACAATCGAAGTGGCAACAGATTGCATCGGCAGGCAACGCATCAACGGATTCAGCCGTGGCTCTGTCAACTCTGAAGAGGGAGAAATCATCCGGAAGCTCTATGAGACGTTGCTGATGCCGTTCGATTTGTGGAATATGGAGGCTGGCCGTGAAATTCAGGACGCATCTGTTTCGACGAACTCCAGAGCTGAGAAGGATTCAGCATTTGTCGAGGAAATGGGTGAGGAATTCTCTGATGTGGAGAAGCGTAACGAAACAGCTTCCATTCCAATGCAAGAAAGGAATGTAAATATCGTTGCGAATTCATTATCATTGGATTGCACGTGGAAAGTGATTCAAGATCCCCATGGTAGTGATCACCTGCCTATCAAAATTTCAATCACCAATGGTTCGTGTCAATCTCGCTCGATCGACATTGCGTACGACCTCACGAAGTGCATCGACTTGGGTAAATACGCTGAAGCGATCATCGATGGCGAGCAATCGGTCGAAGTCCTTCCTCCGTTGGAAGAGTATCGGTTTTTATCCCGGGTTAATCATCAAATGTGCGATCGACGCACAGCGCAGAGCGGTACCAGGATCAACAATTCGCCCACGTTCACCCACTCCGTGGTGGGATGACGAACGTACTGAGGTCTACCGTGAAAAGTCAGTCGCGTTTAAAGCATATCGGAAGCGCGGTTCGCGAGATAACTACGAGCGGTACATTGCTCTTGAGCGTAAGTTTAAGAGCCTCGCCAAGGCCAAGAAACGCGGATATTGGCGTCACTTCGTCGAAGGGCTATCGCGTGAAACGTCGATGAGAACTCTTTGGACCGTCGGGAGAAGAATGCAGCTCTTCCCGGTGGGTCTACGCGTTCGCCAAGCAAGTGTGCCCAGATTCGGTTCCGGTGCAACGTATAGCTCGCGATACTCAAACCAATCGTAACGAAATGGATGCGCCCTTTTCGATGCTCGAATTCTCACTTGCTCTCCTTTCATGCAACAATTCTGCACCAGGAATGGATAAAATCATGTTTAACTTGTTGAAAACCCTCCCAGACGTCGTAAAGAGGCGCTTGCTAAACCTATTTAGTCAGTTCCTGGAAAGCAATATTGTTCCGGATGAATGGAGGCAGGTTAGAGTTATAGCTATACAAAAACCTGGGAAAGCCGCGTCGGATTACAACTCTTATCGCCCAACTGCGATGTTGTCGTGTATACGGAAGCTGCTAGAGAAGATGATTCTCCATCGGCTCGACAAATGGATTGAATCTAATGGCTTTCTATCTCATACACAATTTGGTTTCCGCAGAGGAACGAGCGATTGTCTTGCGCTGCTCTCAACAGAAATACAGCTGGCCTATGCTCAAAATGAGAAAATGGATTCAGTTTTCATGGACATTAAGGGGGCTTTCAGGGCTGGTAGCGGGTCACTTTTTAGTGACTTGGTCACTATTTTGAGTCTAGTCACTAAAAAGTCACTATTTGCATCCAAAAGTCACTAAAGTCACTATTTTTCGGAAAATGGTCACTAAAGTCACTATTTTCGCATCGCCGATTGTAATTTTTTTTTAAATCCCTTGTACAATAGTCAACCAAATTAAGCGATCTGGCGAGACTATATAAAAGTCGAGAAGTTATACCAAAAAACTAGATGCCCTGGCGAACGCTGCCTCTACCTCAATTGAACTTGTCAAATACAGAGCGCTTTTCGGTCACAGCACTCTAGATTAGCTTGAATGCGAATGCACGTGGTCCCATATTACATAATTAATTTTACAATTTTAACACTATTCAATCGATATTGTCAAATATATAATGTCCCTTTACACACTCCAAACAGCTACTGTTACAACTGTTACTGTTACAGCTCAAGGACAGTCTTGATGACCAAGAACATCACAAAGTTATCAAATAATGATTGTTGACCTTCCAAAAGGTTTATTCAATATGGTTGAATACATATCGTAACCTTATAAAGCCCTAAAAGCTACTGTTACAACTGTAGATTTGAAGTTCTGAACTCAAGTACATTTTGGATGACCAAGGACATCTCCGAAAAATACAAAAATATTAAACGCATTAAATGCATGTGTACAATATTCTAAAATAACGCTTTACACTATTAATAAGGCATTTAGTATATCTTTCTGAACTTCTTCATATTCAGGATGTTCTAGGTCGTCAATTAGGCCTTAAACTCATATGTTTTTTTTTTTTAAATATTTTCCAGATAGAAGAATTGATGGAAAACAAATTTGTAGAAGACAGTGTACACTTTTATTCAGTCTGTGTGATTTTATACAGCCATTATCCTTTTGGGGTCATATATGACCCCTTCGGCCTGAAGGAGTTAATATACTTTTTAGAGCAAGGCTTAACATTTATGAATTTTTCAATAGTATGTGGCCCGAAATCAACAATTTTCTGTATTGAAATTGATGCGTAGAAATACTTCCGATCGATTGATGTAAAATTTTTGATAATCTTTTGAAAAATGACTGAGATATGAATGCTCAAAACCTGACCACTTTTCGTGACGGTCGCAATTTGATTTTTTTTTAATTGTACAGCAGTATAGAAAACAAGGACGTAGCCCTACGTCAAAAGTCTGGTTTGCAGAATTCGTTAATAAAATATTGCCAATGCCTCAACCCACCAGCCGTTGCATCCAGTGAAAGCTCCAAGTATGTTGTGAAAATCGCCAAGTTACTTCCGATTCAGGTCAACGAATGGAACTTGTTAAAATGCGAAGTGCTGACCTTGAGAACCGAGTACAGAATTGAAGAGTTTTGGAACCAGTTTTTTTTTACTAAGAAAGCGGCTGTAGGTGAGCCTAAATACCCTCAGGTAATTAAGGTAGTGAAAACAGCTTCACATGGCAACTGCTCAAACAATGAATTGAGAAGCATGATATGTCAGAAGTAATTCTAGCACAGGAAAAACCGGAAAAACTGACGCGGTTGATCAAAGCAACGATGGATCGAGTGATGTGTGTTGTCCGAGTATCAGGGACACTCTCGAGTCCCTTCGAATCTCGGAGAGGGTTACGGCAAGGTGATGGATTGTCGTGTTTGTTGTTTAACATTACATTGGAGGGTGTGATTCGAAGAGCTGGGATAGACACGAGTGGCACGATCTTCAGGAAGTCTGTCCAATCGTCGACGACGTTGATATCGTAGCACGTAACTTTGAGACGATGGCGGAAACGTCGTCAGACTTAAGGCTGAAGCTGGTAGGATTGGGTAGGATGTGACTAATGCGTTGAAAACAAAATACATGAAAGGACGAGGCTCATGAGAAGACTATGTTAGCCTCCTACCACGAGTTCAGATCGACGGTGATGAAATCGAGGTAGTAGACGAATTCGTGTATCTGGGCTCATTGGTGACCGCCGATAACGACACCAGCAGAGAAATACAAAGGCGCATTATGGCTGGCAATCGTGCCTACTTTGGACTCCGAAGAACGCTAAGATCGAACAAAGTTCGCCGAACTTCAAAGTTGACCATCTACAAGACATTAGTTAGACCGGTGTTCTCTACGGCCATGGACATTGCTAGTGGAGGACCAACGCGCCCTTGGTGTCTTTGAACGGAAGGTGCTGCGTACGATCTACGGTGGAGTGCAGATGGGAGACGGAACGTGGAGGAGGCGAATGAACCACGAATTGCATCAGTTACTGGGAGAACCTCCCATCGTACACATCGCAAAAATCGGTCGACTACGATGGTCTGGGCATGTCGTAAGGATGTCGGACGACAGTCCTGTGAAAATGGTTCTCGAAAACGAACCGACGGGTACAACTTAGTGATCACTTAGTTTATTTTTACTGTACTTCTACAACAAATGTATAAAAGATTTAAAAAAATACTATAATTTGATAATTTTTTAGTCGCTATTTGGTCACTATTTTTATTATTTTAGTCACTAAAGTCACTATTATTTATCCATAAATCCGCTACCAGCCCTGAGCAAAGAACTTTGCCCCACCCGACCCGCCGCTTACTACAATTCGGATTTGGAAACTCACAACGAAGGCTCAAGAAATCAACATCACCCCATCCGGTCACAGGATCCGGTTTATGGCGTAACTGGAAGGGGACTCTGTGGCAACACTGCCGCGAGATGGCAAACTAGTGAAAATGTTACAGATAGTGCGGAAAATCGCCGGAGAGCGCCACGTTTATTTCCATCGAAGTTCTTCCTTACACAAAATCGTGCTTCTCCGATTCCGGTGCATACGTAGCCATACCGATTTGAATTTTAGCTTTGTCAGGATGAAGTACCACTATTGTTAGGAATGATCGCCACCACTTAAGGTTGATGGATTTCTAATTACCAATTACGAAACAAAAACAATTAATTGTGAATAAAAATCAGTAACTGGGGTTATTTTGGATTCTAATAAGATGCTGTTTAAGAAGATCAGTTTGAAGTCAAATCCAATCATAAATTTAAATGTCCATATTTTTATTTTCCAGATTTTCAAGGAAGTTCAGTCCTATGGTGATCACCTTTTTCATGACTAGAGAACACTATCGTAGATATAGGATGTCAATGCGAGCAAGAAGTGCAATCAAATCACACTCACCTTTAATTCGTAATTAGTACAATTGACCCTGTGCTCCGCATATTTAAAAAAGTATGACAACTGAATCGGCTTCATGCTCAAACTTGTATGCGTGAAAATCTACATGTGCAGAAACTGCTGGCAGTTGGCCCAATTATTTCGATCATTTTAGCTAGCTTGAAATAATTACGAAGTAAAATCCACTAGAAAAGGTTGAAGCACATTGTCGAACACAGGTTTCCATACAGGGGTTATTTTAGGTGTGGGAATTTTCATTCATTCCGTACACCGACCACTGGCCACTGCCAATGCCAATGTCAGTGTGCTTCTCCACACTTTCACCACCACCAATCTAGTGGACTGAAAATAGAAAAGAATGCCGTCACATTCGCTTTCCAACGCTTCACAAGCTTGAGATGATTCCGCGAGAACAGCAGACGTCCACGGCGACGCCACCGGTAAAATTTGCTGACGCACTTACTTTCATTATGACAAGCTACAAAGTTGTCAACTGTGAACATTCATTGGTTGATGCGTAACAGGGTTAAAGAAGTGTCATGCTTATCAATTCAAATGATCATGGCGCGGATTGAACTTGCGTTTGAATAATGGAATTGATTTTGCTAGTAGATTGGAGGCATACTTTCTTACTTTGATTGGAGGCTCCACACGTGAACATTCATTATTAATAGCTACCAACACAAATGACCGTTACTACTCCTCCTCCTCATTCATGCACTTCGAAAGTACAATACTCAGTCGACGACAGATTATCGATTTTATGCCGCTCTGTTACTACATTTCGCTGTTCGGCCTGTTCCCCAACCGTCAGCTGTTTGTCTCATCATTTCGCACGAGACAGAAAGGTACATACCGACCGGTCGGATTGGCAGCTCTAGCAGCAGATGGGCGATTGTGTAATAACACTCACTCGAGGATGTTCGGCAAATTTGGTGTCACTGCACACTGAAACTATAGACCACTTCGGTAATGACTGAATGAAAGTCGTTTTACAGGGATTTTATACGATCAAATTTCGGTAAGAAAAAAAAAGCATGAAACCTCTAAGTAGGTGTGAAATGTTTGTTCAACGATAAGATCACCTTTTTTTAGGCGTCTATCTAGAAAGGAATTAAGTCGGATTAATTTTTTATGAATGTGTTCGAAGGAAGTTGAGTCACATTTGTGGTGACAAAATATCACTCTGAAGTTAAACGTTTAACCATTTCTGTGGAGAATTTCCACTTATCGATGTAGGTATATCATATCTAAAAAACGAAATCTATTTCAATACTCGTGCTTAGACAAAAACCATACTATTATCACCTCACCAGGCACACTCTGTTTACTATATAATCCTTCCAAGCATTATGAACCGGCGCGTGTTTACTACACGGTCTAATAAATGTACCGGTGCACGAGATTGTCGGAAGCTCACGTTGCACATCTGCCTACTTACGGCTCGTGTGAGTTTTAACAACCCATCACCTCCTCCACCACCACAGGAAAGAAAAACCGCGCAATAAGCCAACCCCTGTTCCGAACTGCTACATATATTTTTAAAACCGACACACGCTCGACCTCACCTGTTTCACCCCAGCCATCGTTTGTTGAACTCATCACGCCAATAACTAACGTCCTCCGTTGCTTCTTTTCCTTCCATTCCATTCCAGCTGATCGGATCGCCGAATGTGTGCTACGCCAGTGAACAGTCCACCGTGGATCCGGCCAAGAAGCTGATGACACTGAAGACCATCAACCTGACCTTCGGAAGCTTCCTGTCGGTGTACGAAACGCTCAGCTACGTGCCACATCCCACCGATCCGGACAAGACGCTGCTGAAGCAGGAGGCCACCGTCCAGGTCGAGGGGGGTACCCCTCAATCGGTACATGGAGGACGTGCTGACCAAGAACATTAGCACCAACGCCGGCAAGGGCCGCCAGGGTCTCGAGTGGGTGATAGGGAAGCATCGGCGATTGGATCTTTGGTATTCATGTAGTTAACCACGACCGACCCACTATCGATTGCTTCGTGGACGAAATGATAGCGTATGTCATCGTGCTTGGTTCTTGGGTTGTATGATCCGTTCTTGGCTAGTTGATCTCATCAAATATCTGTATTAACAAATTTCTCCACCGTAGCGCCTCCTGGATTGTGCTGGATAACGCCATGTACTCCGCCTCACAGGATAATAAGGCTACCGTCGCACATTGGCATAATTCTGAAAAAAGACGTTCAAAAACATTTTCACCCTTTTGTCATCATTTTATCGACTAGGTGTCTTCAGAAGAGTTGCTCAAAATGTTATTCCGCATCTTTGGAAAAAAAAAACACGCCTAACCTTTCATAAGGGCTTAACTACACTTTCGGGTATAATAACGGGTTATTGTCTTGGACAAAGTTGTAGGGCAGGTAATTTTAAGAAAAGTTACTGAAGACGCTAAGTTTCCAAAGCCTAACGTTAAAGAGATATAATTGGTTTTCTTTCAGCACTACCTTAAAATCGGTTTTTTGAGGTAATTAGTACTTTGTTAAAATTTGACGATTTCAATACGTTCTAAGAAATTGTAGGAATTATTAAAACATACATTTTCACTGAAAACACCAATGCTCTCTGGTGACCACATTTTGATATATGGTTATTCAAGTGTCTGTGTGACGTCATAATCAACCGCCTCAAAATGGTGGGCGGGTCCTGGCGGGGTCTAAAACAGATTGTATTTGAAAGATTATCTTATGAGTTAGTATTCCTGAATTTACTAGTTCATAAGATAATCTTACAAATACAATCGATTTGAGAGCCAGGACCCGCATATATTTTTTTTTAGTTTGTTGAATATTACGAAATATGAATTGGCTTATAACCTGTACTATTTCAAACTGAGGTTTTGCTAGATACCCTTCAGTACCCAACGCTGAAAGTTTCAGGAATACTAATTCATAAGATAATCTTTCAAATACAATCTGTTTTATAACCCCCGGGACCCGCCCACCCTTTTTGAGGCGGTTGATTATGACGTCGCACAGATACTTGTCCAATACGTTCTCGATCTAGCTTTGTTGATCGAGGGACAACTCACCGCGTTCCCGAACTATGCTGATTCTAAGTCTCAGGTAAAATTTCGCTTGGCTAATATCCTTCATCTGAAACCGCGAGCACAGGAATTTTCAACCGTTTATTCAGCTTCGAGTTGTTCGTGAAGCAGAAAGCCATCGACGTAGACAGTGACGAACAACATTCTGCCTCCATCAATCGTATAGTAAAGGCACGGATCCACCTTCGATTGTTCCAATCCGAACTTTCGTAGTGCTTCATCCAGTCATTGTTTCTATACACGCTGGGATTGCATCAAGCCGTACATTGCTTTCTGAAGTCGACATATCTTCGTTTCGTCCTTTGAAAAGCCTTCTGGCTGCTGCATGTGGATTACTTCTTCGTTAAGCTTCCCTTGCAGAAAAGCTGTGACCGCATCCATTTGGTCCACCACGATATCACACTTTGTCGCTAGCGCCATCAGGAACCTCACCGTCGAGTATCGGCCAACCGGTTAATAAATCTCTTCATAATCGATGCCCGGCTGCTGCGAACAACCCTTGACGACTAAGCGCGCCTTGTACCGCTCAATCTCCTCGTCAGATTCACGCTTCGTTTTGAAGACTCCTTTTTTGTCGTAGGACTACGTCTTCGTTTTCAATACTGGGGTACACTTTAAAAAAAAAATCTATTGCGACCGTCACGAAAAGCGGTCAGGTTTTGAGCGTTAATATCTCAGTCGTTACTAAAAACATTTTCATAAAGTTAGCCTCAATCGATCGGAAATATTTCTACGCGTGGATTCCAATGTCGAAAACTTTTTATTTTAACATTAAACTATTGAAAATAGCGCAAATATAAGGTGATGTCTTATAATTTCGGTTTGAAGGGCAAAATTACTAAACGCCAAGTATTTTCCTATCACAGACTTCAAATGTAAGTAACGGAACTCTCATATGCAGCCATGAACGATGTAAAAGAAGTCCACCTTCTCAAATTGCTTCATTCGCTCTGCAGCCTTGGAGAAGTTCGGAGCGGCAATGAGCCAGTAATGAATTGGCAGCTGGCGGTGACAAATACCCTGGTGCCTGTAGGGTGCTCTGGCGATCAAACACTGGCTCTATCGCCTTTGGCTAGGCAACCGTTGCTAGGCAGCCATTGGTTATGCATCGGTTTACCAAGCCAGTGGTGAATTTGTTGCCAGTCGGTTTGCGCACCCACGAGCGAAATATATGTGATCAAGTTGGCAGGCATCTTTCGATAGGGCGGTTGAGTGGTATGAACGGTATAAGCCATCCACCATTATCATCGCCAATGTGTGTAGAAAATGCATTCAATAGCAACATTAGCATAACCAAGCATGATTTCAATTATCTGCTAACAACTGTTGCCATTATGATGCTAATATTGCTGGCTAATGAATTGTCGCACAATATTAGTAAAGATGTGAAGAAGGGTTCATTACACATTGCTACGTAGTCCTACGTCATATTTGCGAACAATCTCATTGGGCTGTCCCTTGTAGTTTTAACGTAGGTCTACGTTTCTCTTTTTATACCGGGTGTCATTTCAAAATTTTGAAAAATGAGAGCGTTACGCAAAAGTGAAAGTTAGTGTTCAAGTGAAATGTTCGTGATTTATCCTGAACAACCAGTGCATATTATCAAAATTAGTACATTTAAGATTGTTTGAGGCATTCAGTCGAGAGTGGTGAATTCGGCAGAGATTTTTCATCAAACCCGAAGTGAATTTTTTTCCATTAAACTGAACCGAAATTCTAAGAAGGGACGGATCAAGCAAAATAATAAAAACGTTTTAATATTAAACAACTATATGTGTTATGAAATGTATAAATAAGATGATACTATTATTACTATGCACCAACGCGGTCCTTCGTGATCCTCGCGGTTATATCCCGGATATAACCCACCTCTAATTTTTTTTTGGATCACCTTTCCGCCTTATGGTAGGTCTTTGAGCGCCCACGTCTGCTTGGTCTCCAATGCTCGGTCGGTTGTACGTGGTCGGATCACTCATCTGCTCGACATCAGGAACCGCACCATCACGTTTATACCGGCGCCCCCGACCGCTGCGCTTTGACTCAAGCTCCACGTCGGCTAGTGTATCTTTTTACGGTGAGGGCGCGATTTCATCAACTGCATCTCCAAATTCGCTTCCAGAGCTGCTGCTTTCGATTGTAATCGGTTCGACACGATTCGCTCCTATCGCCTCATCTTCGGGGTATTGTGGTGGATTCACCTTGTCTTCGTGTCGTTCTGCATCCAGCGTATTGACACACGCTCCAGCGATCATCTCATCGGAAAACAACTGGTATTGCTCTCTCAGATGTGACCACATCGATTCGCCCCTCGTCTACAATTCTCACATTCACGACTCATGAGGATGTTCCTGTTCACCAGATGGTGCAATGTGTAGCCCTTCGTGTCCTCAGCATAACCAACAAACACGCATTTTGTCAATGTCTATTCCAGCTTCTTCGTCTCCTGCCTCGGCACATGAATCATCCAAAAATCTCATGGTGGCCTACGTACGGTTCCGTTCCCGTCCACCCCTTTTCTGGCTTCTTACCGTCAAAAAAACCGCATTGAACTGCGGTTTATCAGGTATTCTGCTGTGTCTACTGCTTAAATTCCGAACATCTCAGGCAAATTTGCATCGTTCGGCAGGCACCTAACCTCTTCCAGAATCGTCCAATTCAAACGATACGCAACGCCATTTTGCTCCGTGTGTAGGGAGGACAAGATTGTTGGTGCCGTATTCCGTCTCGCTTCAGACTTGTCATGAATCGATCGTTCACATACTCACGGCCATTGTCACTGCGCAAAATCTTCAACTTGCAGTCGGATTGCCGCTCCGCCATCGTCTTCGTACGCCTCCATAGCCTGATGCTTCTATTCCAGGATATAAATGAACATGTTCCGTGTGGCATCATCGATGAAGCGAACGAACTATCGACTTCCTCCTAACGATGGCACTTCAAATGGTCCGCACTGGTCTGTATGGACCAACTCCAAACGCTTTTTGGCCCTTGGTTCTTTGCGTCCATTACCAGTTTTAGTTCGTCTTCTCGAGACTGAGGCAGATCGTGGATAGTGGCCTTACCTGACCGTCCTCATCTACGACTTCTTCTTCCTTCGGCATCCCTGCGCACCAGGATCCATCTCCTTAAAACTCACGAAACGTAGTTTTTTCGGCTATTTAGCAACAGTAAATTTTAATAAGCACTACATAGTTTTCCATCATTCAAACACAGGAGATCCAAAATAATAAATTTCAATTGAAAAACTTACCACTTTGCCGATTTTTAACGAGGTTTAACAGAGTATCCTCTTGCCTCCTGAAAATTATGGTTTGTTTACACCGAAACTGCTCTCAAATTGAAATTTAAAAAAAAATCAGATAACAATGCAGTGTTGCCAGATATTTTATATTGCCACAACGGTCTATGCCACCGTCTTTCACCAATTGCAGAGGAGTTCGTGGGCAGTACCAAGCGGGATTCATGGGTGCCCGCGCTACTACGGACCAGATTCTCGCGATTCGGCATGTGCTGCAGAAATGTCGCTAATATAACATGCCCTCACATCATCTTTTCATCGATTTCAAATCAGCAAATCATGCACGAACATGGATTTCCAGATAACCTAACGCGGTTGGTCAAAGCAACGATGGATCGAGAGATGCGTATCTTCCGAGTCTCGGGGACACTCTCGAGTCCCTTCGAATCTCGGAGAGGGTTACGGCAAGTTGATGGATTCAGTTATCTTTTGGCGTAATAGGCCGATGCCAAAAGCCTGTACATTTCCCCGTTCACCTTAAGCCCCGAAAAAAAGGAACAGCGGCTTGGACATTATCTTCTCGTTGATCGTCAGCCACAGAAGGACCTTCTTCAGGAACTTGGTGTGGGAGATATATTTGACGTCAACGCTTACCTTCTTGTTTTGGGACGTAAAGCGCCCGACCCTTGCCAGTCGTTGCCGTCCAGCGTTAAGAAGGTTTCGACATCCTTTATGGCCGTTATCACGACGTCGCGCTTTACCGCAGCATCTTCAGCTGCTGCTTCTGGGTAAGAGCTGGGTAGGGTAGGAGCTCAGACGCGGCCGGTCTCGACTGACTCTTCCGCATAACAATGTCCATCTTGCCCAGGTGCCGTTTGGAAGGTTTCACCAATCTCTTGGCCCTAGGCGCGGAACACTGCGGCCATCTTGCCCTTGGTCATCTTCTTCAGCTTCGGCGTTCGAAGCGGTGACAGGGTAATGGCATAAAAAATCGTCGGCACAAAAACTTCTGCATACAAATTTTCATAACAATAGGGATGATGCTCATGTTTGGTTGAAATGTGTGTTTCATTTGTATGAGAGCCCCCCCCCCCTTCCAAAGAGGGAAGGGGTCTCAAACCACCGTAGAAATATTTCTTGCCTTCAAAAACCTCCACATGCCAAAGTAGGTTCCATTTGCTTGATTAGTTCTTGAGTTATGCAGACGTTTTTGTTTCATTAGTATGAGAACTCCTCCTTCCAGAGAGAGGAGGGGTCTCGAACCACAATAGAAACATTTTTTGTCTCTAGAAAACCCCGCATGCCAATTTTTGATTCCATTTACTTGATTAGTTCTTGAGTTATGCAGAAACTTCTGTTTCATTTGTATGAGAGCCATCCCTTCCTGATAGGGGAGGGGTCTCAAACCACCATAGAAACATTTCTTGTCTCCAAAAACCCCCACATGCCAAATTTGGTTCTATTTGCTTGATTCTAGACCCCCCCCCCCCTTTTAGAGAAAGGAGGAGTCTCGAAACACCATAGAAACATTTTTTGCCTCCAGAAAACCCCAAATACCAAATTTGGTTCCACTTGCTTGATTAGTTCTCGAGTTATGCAGAAAATTCTGTTTCATTTGTATGAGAGCCTTGCCTTACAGAGGGGGAAGGGTCTCAAACCACGAGAAACATTTCTTGCCTCTAAAAACTTCACATGCTAAATTTTGTTTCGTTTGTTTGATTAGTTCTCGAGTTATACAGACAGACAGACAGAAGACAGACAGACAGACAGACAGACAGACAGACAGACAGACAGACAGACAGACAGACAGACAGACAGACAGACAGACAGACAGACAGACAGACAGACAGACAGACAGACAGACAGACAGACAGACAGACAGACAGACAGACAGACAGACAGACAGACAGACAGACAGACAGACAGACAGACAGACAGACAGACAGACAGACAGACAGACAGACAGACAGACAGACAGACAGACAGACAGACAGACAGACAGACAGACAGACAGACAGACAGACAGACAGACAGACAGACAGACAGACAGACAGACAGACAGACAGACAGACAGACAGACAGACAGACAGACAGACAGACAGACAGACAGACAGACAGACAGACAGACAGACAGACAGACAGACAGACAGACAGACAGACAGACAGACAGACAGACAGACAGACAGACAGACAGACAGACAGACAGACAGACAGACAGACAGACAGACAGACAGACAGACAGACAGACAGACAGACAGACAGACAGACAGACAGACAGACAGACAGACAGACAGACAGACAGACAGACAGACAGACAGACAGACAGACAGACAGACAGACAGACAGACAGACAGACAGACAGACAGACAGACAGACAGACAGACAGCGCAGACAGACAGACAGACAGACAGACAGACAGACAGACAGACAGACAGACAGACAGACAGACAGACAGACAGACAGACAGACAGACAGACAGACAGACAGACAGACAGACAGACAGACAGACAGACAGACAGACAGACAGACAGACAGACAGACAGACAGACAGACAGACAGACAGACAGACAGAAATTATGATTTTGTGTATACATTACAATACAAAAGGTTTGTCATAATATTACACGCAATTCAAACCTGGATGGACTGAGAGCTTATTCAACAAGTTCGTTTAACCCTGTCCCAAATTTTACTTCTTAAACAAACGTAAATCTGATCATTCGAAGAATTTTTAACCATTATGACTGATATTAAAGCCTTCGGGATTTCTCGGCCCTTGTTTATCCTTACAAACAATCCACCTTACAAACAAACAAAACTGGTCTCGAAAGAATAAACCTAAGTCGAATGCAGATTTTTCACTCTAATTTGGTAGAATTTTCTACGTGGATTGGAACTTAATTAAGAACAATTAAGTGAATAAACTATGTACGTCGAAAGAAGAGGTTGGAGACAACCGTATTGAGGGAATATTTTTTGGAAAAAAAACCGTAGCCAAATGATTCAGTAATTGCCCTCTGCACAACACCACTAACCAATACATTTCCCCAATTGTTCCTTTCCAGGTGAAAGAACTGGCCAGTTCCGCAGCTACCAGCACGAACGAAATCCTAAATCACACGAAAAAGTCCCTGGATGACATCACGGACCAGGCGCGGAAGAGCATGGACGAGCTCAGTGCGAAAGCCCAGAAAATCCACGTATAGTAACAAACGTTGCACGGCGTCGCCCAACACAGGTGCTAGTGCGGCTGCTTCCTCCCCTTCGTCATCATCGTCGTCGTCATGTTCTTCTACTTCTTCGTCTGCCACAGCAACACCAATGGCAACATCGTCGGCGACGACGGCGACAACGGCCACATTGGGGACGGCGGCGACTCCCTCGAATGCTGGCTATGGAAATGGAGAGTTCGCTTGCTCCAGTTCATCAACCGGTTCGTTTCGATCGAGTAACAGTACCAGCACCAGTGCATCAAGATCATCCAAGACTACTACTGCAACTGCAACAGCTAAAGAGTTTTATTCTGCAACTCGCACTGACAACAATACAACAAAGAAAGCACCAACATTATCACCATCATCATCATCATCATCATCACCGTCGGCATCCTCTTCAGCCAGTAGGTCTAGTACAATCCCGCCATCCGCTTCGTCATCCTGATTGTGGGCCAAATTTACAAAGACGCTGTGCGGTGCAATTTACTCTTAATCGTATAGATTTCCCTAATTAGTATACTTTGCTGTTATTCGCTTTCGATTATCCCTCCTTAACCTCTCTTCCTGACCTTTTTGCTTTTTCGGTTTCAAAATTAAGACGAAGTATCGTATCCCTTATTTATTTTATTATGAATAGTAAATTAAATTGTACAAATCGAAAAACATGTGGTCAAAACTGAATTCTTCTCTCTAAACCTGCCATCCGGAATGACGCTTTTTGCTTAGAAAAAATACTGGGTTTTCGTACACCTTCGTCTGATGTACATCGGTATGCCTCCCATATGTCAGGTTATCTGGTAAATGCCGAAAATAGGAAAAAATAACTATAAAATTGTGCGACACCTCTTCAAGGATGAAAACTCAGTTACATTCATTTGCCTTCAACTAAAAAGCGGTAACAGTTGCAGCTGAGTCTGCTGATTGAGGTGTTGCTATGCAAATGAATGTAAATGGATTTCTCAAGACCTAGGAGCTTATGTTTTAATGTATGTCCTCAAGCAAGTTCCCCGCCAACCCTGCAGCTTCAAGCGTACCTCTTAAGAATTCTGTTCCGTGCACCAAAAAAAAAAAACACCAACAAATGTGGTCATTCAAAAAACAGTAATCAAATATTGAGCCTAGTTGCTAGACACCAGTTTTAGTATCTCTTAAGTTAAGACGCTACAGCATAAACCGATACGTAACAGAAGTGAGCCAATCAATTAATAACCGACTACCGTGTAAATATCTCTTACCTATGGAGTAATTAGCCGAAGATATATTTGTGACGTGATTATTTAGCATTAAATCAAGAAGCTATTAGTATTAGTAGGGCATGCGAAGGATAGAAATTGTTTATTAACCTTGAAGCTTTTTCTCCCCAAACCCGGCGCACATTATCGTATAAAGAGTTGGTTTGTTGGACATCGAACGAAAGACATTGACGAGCTTGCGATTGAAAAAAGAAAGTCAAGACGACCGACAGGGAGAGAGGGATTCGGGGGTTGAGACCTTAGATTCCTTATTCATAATATGGACGCAGTAAAGCGAAAGGTGGCACTGGTTTACACACATTCCTGTGGAGTGAGATTGAAAAATATTTCTTGAAGTAGCTCAGCCGATTGGAAATTTATGTATGAGGTTTCTGGTTCAATTTTATTTTTAATGTTTTCGTGGCAGCGAGTAATAGAGAAACGAATAAAAAATTCCGGCGTGGAAACTTTCGAAAGATACGGCTGAGATTATGAACAAATTGGAGAGAAGACGTAGGAAAAAATAATCAACAGGAAACAGATGCAACACGTACTACACATACACGCAAACATACAGTTTTGTCAGTCAATAACGTTAAAATTGTTGTAATATTACAGATGAAGAGAATTTAAAAATATGCAAGCGTGATAGCTTGGTTTTCAAACATCTCCTAAATCAATTTGGAAAACATTCAATGGATCCGAAAGTCCTAGCCAGAAGTGACAAATATCACAGCTGTCTGCAAGCAACACCTTTCTTAGGATAAATGAAACAGGTGCCAAATCAATACTGAGTTGGAAAAGGAGCCTTTACGGGAGCTGCTCTGCGAGTCGACACGAATCGATCTCACTTGAAAAGTTAACAACTCTCGAGTACTTTTTCAAACAGACGTATCTGATTTTGTAAACAAAGAGGGGAAGTAAGATTCAAACGTAAGTTTCTCAAAATTCTCAGCACCCTCACGGAAATTAGCATCACCATCATGTTAGGGAAATGTTATTCCTTGTGTTGGAGGCCCTAGTTTGCATGAAAGTGCTAAGGGTTTCAAGAATTTAAGATTTGAATCTTACTTCCCCTCTTTGTTTACACGATCATATACGTCTGTTTGAAAAAGTATTCGAGAACTGTCGAGTCTCCGGAACAATCACATGGCGAGTCACCTCACTCGATCGACACACTCGACTCGCTGAAAAGACCTTACCTTACCTTACCAATCAGACTAAGGCCGGTGTGGCCTCTGCTGTAAACAGAAGTTGTTTCCATTGTAATCGGTCCATGGCTGTACCTCGCCAGCCTCGCTGTCTGCGGAGGGTCCGCAGGTCGCCTTCTACTTGATCGATCCACCTTGCTCGTTGCGCGCCTCTTCTTCTTGTACCTGTCGGTTCGTTTTCGAGAACCATTTTCACAGGGCTGTCGTTACGACATGCCCAGCCCATCGCAGTCGACCGATTTTTGCGATGTGTACGATGGGAGGTTCTCCCAGCAACCCAGCAATTCGTGGTTTATTCGCCTCCTCCACGTTCCGTCTTCCATCTGCACTCCACCGTAGAACGTACGCAGCACCTTCCGTTCAAAGACTCCAAGGGCGCGTTGGTCCTCCACTAGCAATGTCCATGTTTCGTGGCCGTAGAGAACTACCGGTCTAATTAATGTCTTGTAGATGGTCAACTTTGTGGTTCGGCGAACTTTGTTCGATCTTAGCGTCCTTCGGAGTCCAAAGTAGGCACGATTGCCAGCCATAATGCGCCTTTGTATTTCTCTGCTGGTGTCGTTATCGGCGGTCACCAATGAGCCCAGATACACGAATTCGTCTACTACCTCGATTTCATCGATTTCACCGTCGATCTGAACTTGTGCTAGGAGGCTAACATTTTCTTCTCGTGAGCCTCTTCCCTTCATGTATTTTGTTTTAAACGCATTAATCACAAGCCCAATCCTACCAGCTTCAGCCTTAAGTCTGATGTACGTTTCCGCCATCGTCTCAAAGTTACGTGCTACGATATCAACGTCGTCGGCGAAGTCAAATAGTTGGACAGACTTCCTGAAGATCGTGCCACTTGTGTCTATCCCAGCTCTTCGAATCACACCCTCCAATGCAATGTTAAACAACAAACACGACAATCCATCACCTTGCCGTAACCCTCTCCGAGATTCGAAGGAACTCGAGAGCGTCCTTGATACTCGGACGACACACATCACTCGATCCATCGTTGCTTTGATCAACCGCGTCAGTTTTTCCGGAAATCCATATTCGTGCATGATTTGCCATAGCTGGTCTCGATCGATTGTATCATACGCTGATTTGAAGTCGCTGAAAAGACCTCAATGACTTACTTAGTGGGCTCCTAGCTAAGTGGCAAAAATAACTTTTTCCAGATAAACAGACAAAAATGATGAATTTTGACAGACGCGATAAATGTCACCTCGTTCAATTGCCAGCCAACGCAAGCGTCAACAACGGATTTGTTTGCAATCTTTCATACAATTAGGCTTTTTGACGTTTAATCACTTTTCTTTTTCTAGCACATGCAGAGGAATGATGGTTTGCATTTATTTGTGAGAATATTCTTGTAACCGTTATTGATAGTTTTTCTGATTATTGTTTTCACCTTGAAGGTAAGCGGCAGTTTCTCAAGCAAGGCCAAAAAATGCAAGTTGTCATCATTTGCTGTAGTACTTGGCAAGTTATCAATAACTTTCGGTTGTGTTGTCGTAGAGGAAGTGAAAAAATGTGTTAATCTTCCGTTGTTTACTGTCGTGAGCCATTTCTGTGGTAATTTTCACGTTCCTTTTCATAGAGCGAGACATTGCAGGTTTGGTCGATGATTTGATGGTCTGTTTATCAGCTCAAGTACACGACGATCTAACTCGTCTGAAAAATCTATCTCATCTTCGGAATCGCTTCCATTAACCGAACATCTGTACAAAAAGTAAACGAACAAAACCTAGATTAGTATATCATGTATGCATTGTTCCACAGTATCTGTTTTATCTTCCCGCATAACGATAAACAATTTGCTATATAGTCAAAACTATATTTCGAATGTAAGATATATTATCACATTTTATGTTATTGTTATCCAATAGTTAAATCTCGGTTTCACCATACAACCTCTACATTAACACATATTGTTAATATTTGCCATATTGTCATTGAACGGTTTCTTATTGTCTGCACGTGGTCTGGATTATATACCAACTTTTTGGCATAGAGTACAGCAAAAATTTTGTTCGTGAAAATAGCCAATTTTATATGGTAACCTAACTTAACCGCCTTTTCAGCATATTGTTATTTGGCCCTTTACCATCTGAAATATTGTTAAAACTATATAGGTTATTGTTAGTTTATAGTTGTCAATTATAAGGTTAAATGTCGTAACAATAACGTAAATGGTCGTCAACAATTAGACATAAGGTCCAGGAATGGTTTGTGAATATGCGGGTTATTATTGGATTGAAATTTGATAAGAAACAATCAATCAATGAATAGCAGTCTCCCTAACAATTAATTAATTAATAGTTAATTAATAATTAAAACAAACGGGGTAAGAGGATGTAATGTCAGCCTAGCTCCTTCATTCGGCCTATGTACCAAATATGTCATTTTTTTCAGCGATAATCAACAAAATTATGTTGCTATCAAGATGACCGATTTAATTCAAAGCAATTCTGACTTAATTCATCAATTTATAATTGTTCGCTTCCGTTTAATTTATGATTTTCTCAACTTTTTAGACATCATGCTTTCACTGGTTAAGCTGATCACAATGATAATTTGGCTAAATTGAACCGATAAAGCGAATAATGCAGCGTAGATGTACAGACGATATTCACACGATATAAATTAACAGTTCACACAGTTAAAATTACAATTATTTAACAAAAAAAAACCGTGGACCCAATATTAGGGACATATTTTTTTCTTTGTGCTCAACTATGGCCTGTTGTCTGGATAACTTAGTAAAAATATTATTATTGGTTTATAGAGAGTGTGAGCTGTTTAGTGGAATACCTGTAACTAGAAAATAAGAAGAATGATTAGTAGTTTCCATTTAATTCCAACTACCTTTATTGCTTATCTTGACAGATACGCGTATTTCGTCTACAATGTGCAGACTTCTTCAGTGTCGTGTACAAATACTCGACCGAATTAGTACACGACACTGATGAAGTCTGCACATTGTAGACGAAATACGCGTATCTGTCAAGATAAGCAATAAAGGTAGTTGGAATTAAATGGAAATTACTAATTATTCTTCTTATTTTCTAATTATTATTGGTAAAATTTTCAAAAAAATGTATGAGTTTCGGTTGTATATTTTCCAAATACATCATCTAAACACAATTCAAAGAAATTAAACCTGTGCAAAGTGAATTATTATGTTTTCATTATCGAAGGGCCAATAAATTATATGTGAAAATCACTTAAATGTCGCAAAGCAGTTTTAGTTTAGTTTGTTTCCTGAAATTTTATATTGGGTAAAGCGAATACAGCTGGCAATGCCTCAAATCATAAAATCAGGAGAAAAAAAAACAGTACGAAAACTGTATTTAATAAAAAACCGATCGAATGGGACAAAGTTGCATCCATGAATAGACCCAATTTGATGCTTATAGACCGATCCATATCCCACGAAAGTTTCTGACTTTATGAGTAAATGACTAAATGAGTTGTATAGTTTTTCATGATGCACGCTACCAAACGTCTTATTAAATGTATCTAAGCAACTGTATAACTAGCTAAATATCGCTTACAGCTAAAATACATTATTAGTTATAATAAAAAAAAGTAATCGAATCGCTGTTTACTATCTTTACAATGACACGGGCATCTTCCGGAAGTTTTATGCTCATATTAATGAGTTGTTTGATGATACGAATGTGACTACTTTCATCATGGTGATCTTTCATTTGTAGAAACTTCATAGGCTTGGATGAACATCCAGCTAAATGGAACTAAAATTAATGGAAATGTTGTGTTAATAATATAATTATCTCTATTGATTCGTAAAATATACCATGCGAAACTCATTTTGTTGAATTGCTAGTTTTTGTGAATATTCTAGAACAAGCCCACGATGACGTGGAACGATTTTGAAGAATGTTGGCGAATCACGATATAAATGAAGAGTATCAGTTGTTCCTTTCTCTCCACATTGATAAAAAGATCGAACTGTTGCCTCCATTTCCTCAAAACTACCACTTTGAATTTTTGAGAATGACGAAATAGACCCGTATCCATTTGCCGACAGTACATTTTTAAAATACACTGGAAGTTGAAGCTTATAAAATAATTCTAATGTCTCCCAAAACTCTTCATCGAAAAGGAAATATGTATCTCCATAATTTCCAATGTTTATATCACAATAATTCACTTCAATATTTACAACCAAACTTTGCAATTTTGTTTGAAATTTTCATATGACCTTGTGTAACAACAAAATTCGACTTCACTGCACAGAAGTTTTCAACAGAAATTTTATCTTGAACAATGAAATCACTGTTGTATATGTAGCGCACCCTGCGCATTCGAAAACCAGCGATCATTAAGCCAAACATACATTTTTTTTTTAATAATCGTTTATTTGTACAGGCTCAATCGAATCAACTTTACAGAGCCAAATTTTCATATTTATATACATCATTTATCTTAAAACTAAAGTTAGGAGGATAGAGCCGATTACTCGCGGCCGTCTCGAGGTTAATAGGAATTACAAATTACGGATGGGAAAGAGGGTGGGAATTTAAGGTATGGTTTACATAACACATTAAATTTAAATTCTAAATTATCTAAAAACTTATAACTATACAATTTATGGTTTACTTTTGACTTGAACATTTTTTGAAAAAGAAAAAAAAACACACATACACAGATAAAAAAAAACTTATAGTAAACATACAGGTTAAACTAACTACAATCTAAGGCTAATGTTAGTCAAAAACACATAAATGAGTTTCATGTACTCCAAATCACGTACAGCCAAAATATCTCGAATTGGCACATTGGGTTGTCTACCTCGAGCCCGAAGGGAATCATAAAGCTCCGATCTGACTCCACGATGTTCAGCACAAGACCAAATAACGTGATCTGCGTCCTGATAGCCTCGTCCACACTCGCAGAGATTGCTGTCGCTCAGCCCAACCCGGTATAAATGAGCGTTCAAAGAATAATGATTGGACATGAGGCGAGACATGACACGAATGAAGTCTCGACCCACACCCATCCCCCTTAAACCAGGATTTCTTCGACACCTTTGGGATGATAGAATGTTGCCATCGCCCCAAATCTCCTTTACTCCATTTATACTGCCAGCTGACAAGTGACTGTTGACGAAAAATAGGAAAAAATTCGTTGAAGGCGATTTGTCGATCACAAATATCGCCTTCCATAGCGCCCACCTTTGCAAGCGAGTCCGCTTTCTCATTGCCCGGAATTGAACAATGAGATGGGACCCATACAAAGGTGATGATAAAATAACGCGAAGATAAAGCACTTAGAAGCTCCTGTATTTTCATGAGAAAATACGAGGAGTGCTTTACCGGCCTCAATGAGCGAATAGCCTCTATAGAACTGAGACTATCCGTGAAAATGAAGTACTGATCCGGTGTTAATGAGGCAATGATTTCTAGCGTAAAGTGTATTGCCGCTAATTCGGCGACATATACGGAACAAGGAGCTTGAAGTTTACGATTGGCGCTATAAATTTCATTAAATATACCAAAGCCTGCTGACTCCTCTATCAAAGATCCGTCAGTGAAGAACGATTTAGTGGAACTAACTTGGCCAAACTTTGCAGCAAATATTACCGGAGCAATCATAGGACGATGATGCTCTGGGATTCCATGAAGCTCTTGCTTCATGGATAAATCAAAATGAACCGAATTGTCGAAATCGGAGAAGCAAACACGATTGGAAATGTTCGGCGAAGGGCTGACATCCTGTGTTATGTACAAATGGTACAAGGTCATGAAGCGGGTTTGAGTATTCAACTCAAGGAGCTTCTCAAAATTTTCGATCACCTGGGGGTTCATAACTTCACACCTGGTGAGGAGCCGGAGAGATAATTCTGAAAACCGATCCGAGAGTGGCAACATGCCAGCCAGCACTTCAAGACTCATGGTGTGAGTCGAGTGCATACAACCTAACGCGATACGAAGACACCGATACTGAATACGTTCCAGTTTAATGAAGTGCGACCGAGCCGCTGACTGAAAACAAAAACTACCGTATTCCATAACCGACAAAATCGTTGTCCGGTACAACGTTAGAAGATCTTGCGGATGCGCTCCCCACCAGGTCCCGGTAATTGTGCAGAGAAAATTGACCCTCTGCTGGCACTTTTGCTTCAAATACTCAATATGGGATCTCCAGGTGCACTTAGAATCAAACCAGACCCCAAGATATTTAAATGACATAGAATGAGTTATCGGCTTACCCCAAATTTGAAGCTTCGGTTGTGCTGGGTTATGCTTCCTAGAAAAAACTACCAACTCAGTTTTCTCCGTAGAGAATTCGATACCTAGCTCTAAAGCCCAAGTAGACAAATTGTCTAAGGTATCCTGTAGGGGTCCTTGCAGATCGACCCCATTGGGTCCCGTGACGAGACACTACGCCGTCATCTGCAAGTTGTCTCAACGTACAGTTGTCACTTAGACAACCGTCAATGTCTTTGACATAAAAATTATACAAAAGGGGGCTTAAACATGATCCCTGGGGGAGACCCATGTAGCTAAATCGTGAAGCTGTAGAGGTTCCATGAGAGAAGCTCATATGTTTCTCTGACAGCAAATTGTACAAAAAATTATTCATTAATGGTGAAAAGCCACAAGCGTGGAGTTTATCTGAAAGAACTTCAACAGATATGAAGATCAAAAGCCCCCTTGATATCCAAGAATACAGAAGCCATTTGCTCTTTTTGTCCAGACGGAAGAGGATCATTTTCTCCAACAACTTTCGAATACAAGATAACATCGCGATGGGTCGATAGGAGTTGTGGTCGGACGCGGGTTCAAAGTTAACAGTGTTAAATTTATTTGATTATGACCGTCTTGCGATTGCATGCTATTAAAATAAAATAAAAAAAGGAAGATACAAAAGTGGCGACGAGGAAAAGGCGAAGAGCGTAAGAAAAAAAAAACCATTAGTGAGTGGTAAACAGCCAGCCGCAGGATTATCCGGATTGCGTTCGGTTCATCATCCTGGGTTCGGAACCACAAAGAAGTGTTCGAAGTATCGGTCGACTAGGAGTGAGAAGGTACCCCATAAATTTCGCACCAATTGAGCTTATTACCAAGGGTGTAAGTAACACAAGAGAAATAAATCGTGAAAAAAATAAGAAAAACGGAATTGGCGGCTTGGGTAATAGCCATTTTGACTGATAGCGTCCTTTCTATTGTGATATTATTACGGTAGGAGAGAGACAAGATTTGGCGTAGTGCTTTTGTTGTTGGTCGATAGGGTGACTAGAGTTGGTGGTGTTCTATTTAATTAAAACGAAATCTAAGAGTTTTTTCTCATGTTTTCATCCATAGGTAGCTCATAAGGTGGTGATTGGTAATAAATTAGTGATTTTATCACCCTACCCCCAAGGAATCGGTAAGGATCCTCCGATTGGCCGGAGATTCTGGAAAGGATATACGGGAGAGCATTCAAGCAAGGCAGATCCCAGTTTATAGCGGGCTGCTTAAAGGAAACTAGGCATTTGCACCCTCTACTACAGCCAGCAGAGTAGCTTGGCTGATCAGGGAAAGGGCTAAGAAGTCCGCTTAAGACAAGGTCAGCGCAGAAACAGGATTTTCGTCGGTAAGTCAGTCATTTGGTTTTTCCTCCTTTTGAGTGAGTGATACTTTTGCCGCAATTGTGACTTTGTCCTTGTATTGGCTGATTGTTTTTTCTCTTTGTTTCAATTTCCTTTTCCCTATTTTGGTGGGTTGAATACCCTTTTATACTCGGTTTCATTTTGAATCTGACCCCAGCTAGTACAATTCAGTTGATATGAGTTCCAATATGGCATTTTCAATGGAACCTTATAGAAGAGGCAACAAATTCAATGATTGGTTTACTCGTCTAAAATATTTTTTCCGGGTTAATAACGTAAAAGTGGATGATAGAATGGCTTACTTCATAACCCTTAGTGGACCAACAATATTCGAAGAAATCAAATTATTATATCCGGCGGGGGATTTTGAAGAAATTCCTTTCGATGATTTAATATCAAAGTTAAGGAACCGCTTGGATAAAACGGAACCTGACTTAATACAGCGGTACAAGTTCAGTACTAGGATCCAGCAACCGGATGAAACCACAGAAGATTTCGTTCTGGCGCTTAAGTTGCAAGCAGAATTCTGCGGTTTCGAGAATTTTAAAGAGATAGCAATACTTGATCGTTTAATAGCGGGGCTTAGAGACAAATCCTTACGGCAAAGACTTCTCAGTGAGGAAAATTTAAAGTTAGCTTCAGCTGAAAAGATTTTAGCCACTTGGGAGGTCGCTAAGGCAAATGCGGGCACGACTGAAGATCGTAGAGTTTTTCCAAATATGGTAGGGCCATTGAAAATCAACCTGAAGGGGAACGTGGGACAGTCTTGAGGAAATTAGCTAATGTGTACAGAGTAGCAAACAAATACCAATCCAATGAGTATGCTGAGGAAAATAGAGGGTCTATAAGGAGTAGATTGGGGTTCAGGCCCTATGAAATAGCAACTCCACCAGGTAGAGGAAGACGGCAGCTTTGGAGACCAAGAGGTAGTAACTTTTATCAGCGTGGAGGACCAGAAGGGGCCTATGTACAGAGACAACGACCAGATTACTCGCAGATGGTTTGCAATTATTGCGGATTGAAAGGACATATAAAGAAAAAATGTTTTAAGCTAAAAAATCTCCAACGCGAAACAATAAATTTGGTGGAACCGGGACCTTCAGCAAATCAACACATTAACGAGCTTCTTAGTAAGATGCGAACAACGGATTCCGACGAAGAGATCAGTGACACAGGTGAATTACAATGCATGTTAGTTTCGTCCATAAATAAGATAAGTAACCCATGTTTGATAGACATAAATGTGGAAGGTAAAGACCTTGAAATGGAAGTAGATTGTGGAGCCTCAGTTTCCCTTATAAGTATGAGGCAATATATGACTAAATTTGACAAACCTTTACAAGCTTTTAACAATCAATTGATTGTACTCAATTGCGAAAACAAATTTTACCCTTTGGTAGGCCGAAATTGGGTGGATGTATTCTATCCTAAGTGGAGGCAATTCTTCTCAAGTTCTATGGTCATAAATAGTTTACAAAATGAATCAACGAAAGTTGCTGTGGATGAGTTAAAAAACAGGTACGAACAAGTTTTTAAAAAGGATTTTTCGAGACCAATTAAGGGTTTCAAAGCGGAACTGGTCATGAGGGATAATATTCCGATTTTTAAAAAAGCATATGACGTACCTTACAGACTAAGAGATAAAGTAGCTAAATATTTGGACAAACTGGAGAAAGAGAAAGTTATAACACCGGTGAACACCAGTGAAAGGGCGTCGCCGATAATTATAGTTATGAAGAAAAATGATGATATTCGTTTGGTAGTTGACTGCAAAGTGTCTATAAACAAATCAATAGTACCCAATTCATACCCTTTACCTACAGCTCAAGATATCTTCGCAAATCTTTCGGGTTGTAAAGTTTTTTGTACTCTAGATTTAGAAGGCGCTTACACTCAACTAGAGCTGACGGAGAGGTCCAAGAAAGTTGTGGTTATTAATACAATGATGGGTTTATATACTTACAATAGGCTGCCACAAGGAGCTTCTTCTAGTGCTGCGATTTTCCAGCAAGTTATGGACAAGATACTAGAAGGGATTGCAAGGGTATCGTGCTACCTGGATGATGTTCTGATCGCAGGAAAAAATTTGGAAGAATGTAAAAGCAAGCTTTTACTAGTGCTTGACAGGTTAACTAAGGCTAATATAAAAGTAAATTACGATAAATGCAAATTTTTTGTAACAAATCTCCCCTTTTTGGGGCATATTATTAGTGATAAAGGGCTGATGCCTTGTGCCGACAAAATTTCGACAATTGAAAAAGCCAAGGCTCCTCAAAACGAGTCAGAATTAAAATCATTTCTAGGGATGATAAATTATTATCACAAATTTATACCACGCTTATCGTCAAAATTGTTTCATTTGTACAACCTGCTCAAGAACAATGTGAAGTATATTTGGGATGAGAATTGTCAAAGTGCGTTTGAAGAGAGCAAAAGCTTACTAATTAATGCAAATCTTTTGGAATTTTATGACCCAAAAAAACCGATAGTAGTTATTTCGGATGCGTCTAGCTATGGTCTTGGGGGTTTGATAGCACATGAGGTAAACGGTATAGAGAAACCAGTTTGTTTCACATCCTTCTCATTAAATTCAGCACAGAGAAAGTATCCAATTCTACATTTAGAAGCTCTGGCTCTAGTGTGCACCATAAAAAAAATTTCATAAGTACCTTTATGGACAACCTTTCACGGTGTATACAGATCATAAACCTTTAGTAGGAATTTTTGGGAAAGCTGGAAAGAATTCAATTTATGTCACTAGGCTTCAGAGATTCATTCTGGAGTTGGCAGTTTATGACTTTGACATAATATACAGGCCATCAAATAAACTAGGAAATGCGGATTTTTGTTCGCGATTCCCACTGCAACAAAAAGTTCCAGAAGAGCTAGATATAGAGGTCGTTCAGAGCATAAACTTTAGTAAAAATATACCACTGAGTTCAAAGCTGATTGCGGAGGGAACTAAAGACGATGGCTTCTTACAAAAAATCATATGGTTTTTACACAACGGTTGGCCTGAAAGAGTGGACAAGCGTTTTGTGGATGTGTTTGCAAATCAACAAGATTTAGAGCTGGTAGATGACTGTCTGCTTTATAATAACAGGGTAATAATACCAAAAATATACCAAAAACAAGTACTTAAAACCTTACACAATAACCACTTTGGTATAGTAAAGATGAAACGTTTGGCAAGACGAATGGTTTATTGGTATGGAATCAATACAGACATAGAAAATTATGTTGCTGGCTGTGATGCTTGTAACAGTATGGCTACTTCCCAAAAGTCCAAAGAGGTATCCAATTGGATACCGACCACAAAACCTTTTAGTAGAATTCATATAGATTTTTTCTTTTTCGAGCATCGAACGTACTTATTAATCGTTGATAGTTACTCCAAATGGGTTGAAGTCGAATGGATGAAACTAGGAACTAATTGCAATATGGTGTTAAAAAAATTAGTGGCTTTTTTTGCCCGGTTTGGATTACCAGACGTTTTAGTGTCAGACAATGGTCCTCCTTTTAACTCCTATGGTTTTATACATTTCCTTGAGAGGCAAGGCATAAAGGTGATGAAAAGTCCACCTTACAATCCCTCGAGCAACGGACAAGCAGAAAGGTTGGTCAGAACCGTAAAAGAGGTTCTAAAGAGATTTCTTTTGGAACCGGAAATTATGGAGCTAGATTTGGAAGACCAGATAAATCTTTTTTTGTTTAACTTTAGAAATAATAATATAACAAGCGACGGACACTTTCCGTCTGATAGAATATTTTCCTATAAACCAAAGACGATGTTGGACCTTTTAAACCCCAAGCAACATTACAAACAGCATTTATCCACACAAAAGCCAGATGAAGAGAACTCTGAGAAATCTAGCGGGAAAATCCCGAGGCGCTCAAAGGACGCGATTGATGATCTGATGGCTGGGGATATGATTTGGTATCAAAATAACAGACCCCAACATCATGCGAGATGGGTTAAAGCAACCTTCATTAAAAGATATTCTAAACATATCTTGCAGATACTTGTTGGAAACGTGGAAGTCATGGCTCATCGTAATCAAGTAAAGGTCTACAAGGAGAGCCTGATCTGGAATCTTCCCAACGTTGTAGTAAGACAGAGTGTACCAAACGAATCTATCGAACACGAACTCGAAGGTGATACGGTGAATGACGCAAAGGATCAAGGTGACCGTGACAGGACGGAAGCAGAACCGGCTCCCAAGTGTGGTACGAGAAGATCAAAAAGAAAGCGGGTTGATGCTGATACTACGATCGAGGAGTTACATCGTCATTCCATTAAAAAAAAAAAAAAGAAAAAAAAAAAAAAAAGAAATTTTAAAATGTGCAAAATTTCCTCCAAAACGGTCCAATTGGTAACCAAGGGGTTCCAACCCAAAAAGGCTTCCCCCAACAAAAATAACCGCGCGCGGGTGGAAAACCCAGGCTCCCCCACAGGGGGCCCCACCCCAAGAACCACCTCGTTAATTATGAGTACACCTTTGAGGTTTTGTAAAAAAAAAATAATATATTTTTTTTGACAACTATTATTTATAAATGGTGGGTTTTAAAAAAAAACAAAAACCTTCATTAAAAGTTAAAGTTTTACTTCAAGCGGAACAATGCGAGGTCTTACGGAAGAAAAGCGAAAATCGATTGTGACCAAGTACTGCACTGAAAAGGGATTGTCGCTAAGGAAATTAGCAAAAAAAGAAGGTGTTAGAGCAGGGTCTCCCAACCGGTGGTCCGCGGCCGACAGGGGGGCCGTGAAGCCCTCTCAGGGGGGCCGCGAAGGTCTTGGTTTTTTAAACAAAATTTTAATCTTTTTCCGCTAGTTTAGTAATACGCCTTTTTGAAAAGTTTGACAAGTCCCATTTTAGTTGAAAGTGTAAAAAGTTAAACAAGAATGGTTATCTTTTTGTCTCCGTGTACTGTCTGACAGCACTTGTTTTCCGACTGCAACGTCTGCAACTCTCGAACAGGGAGAAAAAGAGACAAATAGTTTTCTGTTTTATGCGTCGGCTCTCTGCCGCGAGAGCAACACTCCCAACACAACAAGCAAGTCAATTGAGTATTTTGGCCTTCAATCGGAGCACACTACTGCACGATCTTAAACGAAGAACTGAGAGCAAGAGGGAAACAGATTAGTGGCAGACGGAAAACAAACCATCACTAATTCATGTGTGCTAGATTGAGAAAGACGATCAAACGTCAAAAAGTGGCAGCAATGAATGAGCATCTCTTGCTCTGTCCCTCTGTACAACGAAGTGTAGCCATTCATGGGTCGAGTCACATCAATTGACTGCACGATTTAAAATTTTCGGAACTAAAATTGTTGCTGCTCAGATCTTGTTTCTTGTTTTCGTCGGAGGATTACAACGAGTGATTATTTCTGCAAATACTGCAAATTTGAATCGGTAATTTAGCCTTGAAAATAAAAATAAACATGGAACGTAAAAGAACTAAAAATTAACGATTTATCGCAGGTAGTCGCAGACATGGAGAAGAAAAGAAAGTATTCCGAAGAATACATTAAGTACGGATTTACGATACTAACGGTTAATGGAGTCGATAAAGCACAGTGTGTATTGTGTAACGTTGTGTTGAGTGTTGAAGCTATGAAACCGTCAAAACTGAAGCGACATTTGGACACGAAACATTCCGAGCATAACACCAAGGATGTGGCATTTTTCGACGCCATGAAGCTGGCCTCAAACGGCAGCGATTGAATGCTACAGGTAGCATCCAACAACAAAGTACTCCAGTTGTGCAGGCATCATATGAGGCAGCATTGGAAATTGCGAAAAACAAAAAACCACACACAATCGGAGAAACTCTCATCAAGCCCAGCATGCTGAAAATGGTGAGTTTAGTTCTTGGGGAAGCACGTGCGGCCAAAATGCGGCAAGTCTCACTGTCGGACAACACCGTTCAAAGACGAATCGCCGATATGTCCGAAGATGTTAAAGTGCAAATTTTGGAAGAAATCAAGCAATCCCCTTTGTTTGCAATTCAACTGGACGAATCTACGGATGTCAGCTCATGTGCGCAACTTATGGTATTTGTGAAGTACGTTAACTCTGGCGATTTGAAGGAAGAGTTTCTTTTCTGTAGCGATTTGGAAACTACTACCAAAAGTGATGATACTATGGCTAAAATCAAGACATTTTTTGAATCGGGTGGCTTACAGTGGGAAAAAGTCGGTGGAGTTTGCACCGATGGCGCTCCAGCAATGCTTGGTAAGAAATCAGGATTTCATTAAAAGGTCAAAGACCTTGCTCCACACGCCAAAAGTATTCATTGCATGATTCATCGATATGCCCTTGCCAGCAAGACCCTGCCGGAACCATTGTTAAAGGTACTTGATTCGGTCATCAAAATTGTGTACTATGTTAAATCTGGGGCTCTAAACACTCGTTTATTCAAAGAACTCTGCAAAGAAATGAATGCAGATCATGAGGTTCTTCTTTTCTACACTGCCGTGCGCTGGTTGTCGAAAGGGAATGTTCTCAACCGAGTTTTTGAATTGAAGGACGAGATCAAAATGTTTTTGGAAAATCAAGGGAAAAACGACTTGCTTGCTAATTTCAGTGACGATGGTTGGCACATGCGCCTTGCTTACCTAGCAGATATTTTTGAACATCTGAATTCACTGAACTTGAAGCTACAGGGAAAGCAAACCAATCTAATTCACTTTCAAGACAACCTTCAAGCATTCGTGGCAAAGCTGAAAAACTGGCGCCGAAAGGTTAGTTCTGGAAATGTTGCCATGTTCGATAGGCTCAGCAGTACGACTGACAAAGGAGCGAACGAGCTGGATTCGGTTTTGAAATCAGAAATTATTTCTCATCTTGACTCGCTGGATGAACAATTTGAGCGCTACTTCCCTGAGCTAACGCAAGAAGATGCTGCTTTAGTCCGGAATCCGTTTTCTTCTTCGCTGGATGTGGCTAGTCTTCCTGACGAAATACAGGACGAATATTTGGACCTGAGAAATGATTCCTCATCTCGTGATTTGTTCCGTGAAAAAGATTTGAACCAGTTCTGGTGTATCATGTACGAGTCGTATCCCAAAGTTGCTTTGCTGGCATTGAAGATCCTTGTCCCGTTTGCTTCTACGTACCTCTGCGAGAGCGGATTTTCAACTCTTCTCCAAATAAAGACCAAGACCAGAAACAGATTGAACGTTGAGGATGATATGAGATTGGCATAGTCGCAAACACAGCCCCGTATTACGAAACTAGTTGCTCAAAAGCAGGTGCAACAATCGCACTGAATCAGTTGTTTCCTGTTATTGACATGTTATTTTGAAATAAAACGAATATCTAACAGTAACAGATCAAATCAATTGTTTTTATTTATCTCAACGAAATTTATTCACGGTACTTTCCAGGGGGCCGCGAGACATCCAATTGTTCACAAAAGGGGCCGTGGAGCTGAAAAGGTTGGGAACCAGTGATCTAAAGCCTTAATGCCTGCAGAGAGCTCCTGACTAAGGTGGCCCCTAGAAACCCTACCTTTCATATTTGAAATCGCAAGCTCTTCGGCTAGAATTTGCAAATATTCCGATCGTCGCATTGAGTTTTGACCATTGCTTCTTCCATGAGAATTATATTATAGCAGTGGTTGATTCAATAGATTTTATGACTTGAACTCCTGGAGCACCTAGAACAACAAATATAAATGAAAATGGGTTGAAAACGATGGGCACTGGTACTATAAATCAGCGGAGACAATATCCAATGTTAGAGGCATTACATTAGTTTTGATGGAACTAATCGCAACGAACTATCGAAACTCCAGCACAATTTGGAGAACCTAGAACATCTTATATCGAGGGAAATATATTATAAATAATATTTTGTATAGCTTTTTTGAGTCTGCTTGAGTATTCTGCGTTGCTAAAGACAGTAGCCTAGTCATGGTTGATCTAGTAGGTCATTTGATCTGAACTCCAGGACAATTTGGAGGGACTTGAATGACAGATATGGATGGAGATGGGTGACAGATAATAATTTCACTCTTTTTAAACATTGTTGAACAGGTTTCATGAACGTAGGTCCTATGCTCAGATGTCATAGCGACATAGTCTATGACAGACATTCCAGAAGAGTTTGAACGACCTAGGACATTCTGAAAAATATATATATATCCATTTGTATACTGTTCATGTACCAGTTGTGTTAAAAACTAACTAAAAACCATAAAACCGTTAGTAAAAAAAAGTGAAAAACAAAAACAATTTCAATATCATCATGAAAAATACCCTCAAAGCCACCTAGTTTCAGCTACAAAAAAGAAGGGGGAAGGGTTGGAGGGGAGAAAACGCATCCAAAATTTAGGACTACAATTCCTCTAGATTTGAGTGAAAGTTTCAGCTGGATAGGTTAAGGCATTATTGAGATAGAGCGTTTTCAAACTAAAAAGTCCGTCCTGCACTTTTAAGGGTTAAACAAATGCTCAAGAATTGACAGTTCAGGGTCCCAAAAAGGTGGTGCGTGATAGGAACCGTTTCTCTTGTAATCCTTTTTCTAATACTAAATAATCACCACAAAATAGAGAAAAGCTTCGAAACTTACGAATGTGACATCAAATTTCGTTGATTATTTTGAATCAATTGAATCCGCTACCGTCCCCAGTCATGTTGATCCGATATGCGCATCCTGCCTAAATATGTTTTATTTATTGTGACCCGCCTAAGGACTGTATCGTAAATTATGAGTACACCTAAAATATGTTATGTTTAAATATGTTTTATTTATTTTGCAACTCAAATTCATTAAAATTGTTTATTGACAATCAAAAAAGCCCATTACATCAGTATTCATTTAATTTTTCGTAGATCTGGCCAGCTCTCGCACCTTCTTCTTGATGTTCCTCATGAGGTTTTGCACAACCGTTCCGTTGATGGTTTTGCTTACGTTTACCCAGTCTTTTTTGAATTTGATGATGTGATCTGCTCTTCTAGCCTTCTTCCTTTCATTTCCTTTCATCAAAGCCCAAAATTTCTCAATGGGCCTTATTTGCGGACAATTTGAAGGATTCATCGCCTTTTCCACAAATTGGACATTGTTCTCTTCATACCAGTCCAAGGTGGCACGCGCATAGTGGCAGGACTTCAAATCAGGCCAAAACAGTGTTGAACCTTTGTGTTTTCGGATTAGTGGCAGAATTCGTTTCTGCAGGCATTCCTTCCGGTACATTTCGACGTTCATATTTGCGGTAGTGAAAAAAGTTGTGGATTTCATACCTCACTGGCAAATTGCTTGCCAAACCAACACCTTTTTTCCAAATTTTTCGCAAAAAATCGATTTCTCCGAATTTGGGACATCCGTTCCACGCTTTTCGGTGTAAAACTGTGCCCCTGGAAGTGCCCTGTAGTCCAATTTGACGTACGTCTCGTGATCCATGATAATACACATGTCATTTTTGCTCAAAACGTCGTCGTACAGCATCCGAACCCGAGTTTTCACGGAATCTGCCTGCTGCGTTTCGGAAATTCTTGTTTCCAGTACGTCTTCAGGGAATTTCGCTCCTTTGCGCGTTGAACCATTTCAATTGTCGTTTCAAACTTTTTTGCGCAATCTCTGATGGATACCTCCTTTTTTCCTTCAAAAACTTTGCAAATTGGTTTGTCCAAATTTGGGTTTGACGCACCTGTTTTTCTACCACGGCCGGGTAAGTCCTTCAATGTGTTATGCATAACAAACCGATTGATCGCATTTTGGACTGCACAGACTCTAACACACTGGTTCCCAACCTTTTCAGCTCCACGGCCCCTTTTGTGAACAATTGGATGTCTCGCGGCCCCCTGGAAAGTACCGTGAATAAATTTCGTTGAGATAAATAAAAACAATTGATTTGATCTGTTACTGTTAGATATTCGTTTTATTTCAAAATAACATGTCAATAACAGGAAACAACTGATTCAGTGCGATTGTTGCACCTGCTTTTGAGCAACTAGTTTCGTAATACGGGGCTGTGTTTGCGACTATGCCAATCTCATATCATCCTCAACGTTCAATCTGTTTCTGGTCTTGGTCTTTATTTGGAGAAGAGTTGAAAATCCGCTCTCGCAGAGGTACGTAGAAGCAAACGGGACAAGGATCTTCAATGCCAGCAAAGCAACTTTGGGATACGACTCGTACATGATACACCAGAACTGGTTCAAATCTTTTTCACGGAACAAATCACGAGATGAGGAATCATTTCTCAGGTCCAAATATTCGTCCTGTATTTCGTCAGGAAGACTAGCCACATCCAGCGAAGAAGAAAACGGATTCCGGACTAAAGCAGCATCTTCTTGCGTTAGCTCAGGGAAGTAGCGCTCAAATTGTTCATCCAGCGAGTCAAGATGAGAAATAATTTCTGATTTCAAAACCGAATCCAGCTCGTTCGCTCCTTTGTCAGTCGTACTGCTGAGCCTATCGAACATGGCAACATTTCCAGAACTAACCTTTCGGCGCCAGTTTTTCAGCTTTGCCACGAATGCTTGAAGGTTGTCTTGAAAGTGAATTAGATTGGTTTGCTTTCCCTGTAGCTTCAAGTTCAGTGAATTCAGATGTTCAAAAAATATCTGCTAGGTAAGCAAGGCGCATGTGCCAACCATCGTCACTGAAATTAGCAAGCAAGTCGTTTTTCCCTTGATTTTCCAAAAACATTTTGATCTCGTCCTTCAATTCAAAAACTCGGTTGAGAACATTCCCTTTCGACAACCAGCGCACGGCAGTGTAGAAAAGAAGAACCTCATGATCTGCATTCATTTCTTTGCAGAGTTCTTTGAATAAACGAGTGTTTAGAGCCCCAGATTTAACATAGTACACAATTTTGATGACCGAATCAAGTACCTTTAACAATGGTTCCGGCAGGGTCTTGCTGGCAAGGGCATATCGATGAATCATGCAATGAATACTTTTGGCGTGTGGAGCAAGGTCTTTGACCTTTTAATGAAATCCTGATTTCTTACCAAGCATTGCTGGAGCGCCATCGGTGCAAACTCCACCGACTTTTTCCCACTGTAAGCCACCCGATTCAAAAAATGTCTTGATTTTAGCCATAGTATCATCACTTTTGGTAGTAGTTTCCAAATCGCTACAGAAAAGAAACTCTTCCTTCAAATCGCCAGAGTTAACGTACTTCACAAATACCATAAGTTGCGCACATGAGCTGACATCCGTAGATTCGTCCAGTTGAATTGCAAACAAAGGGGATTGCTTGATTTCTTCCAAAATTTGCACTTTAACATCTTCGGACATATCGGCGATTCGTCTTTGAACGGTGTTGTCCGACAGTGAGACTTGCCGCATTTTGGCCGCACGTGCTTCCCCAAGAACTAAACTCACCATTTTCAGCATGCTGGGCTTGATGAGAGTTTCTCCGATTGTGTGTGGTTTTTTGTTTTTCGCAATTTCCAATGCTGCCTCATATGATGCCTGCACAACTGGAGTACTTTGTTGTTGGATGCTACCTGTAGCATTCAATCGCTGCCGTTTGAGGCCAGCTTCATGGCGTCGAAAAAATGCCACATCCTTGGTGTTATGCTCGGAATGTTTCGTGTCCAAATGTCGCTTCAGTTTTGACGGTTTCATAGCTTCAACACTCAACACAACGTTACACAATACACACTGTGCTTTATCGACTCCATTAACCGTTAGTATCGTAAATCCGTACTTAATGTATTCTTCGGAATACTTTCTTTTCTTCTCCATGTCTGCGACTACCTGCGATAAATCGTTAATTTTTAGTTCTTTTACGTTCCATGTTTATTTTTATTTTCAAGGCTAAATTACCGATTCAAATTTGCAGTATTTGCAGAAATAATCACTCGTTGTAATCCTCCGACGAAAACAAGAAACAAGATCTGAGCAGCAACAATTTTAGTTCCGAAAATTTTAAATCGTGCAGTCAATTGATGTGACTCGACCCATGAATGGCTACACTTCGTTGTACAGAGGGACAGAGCAAGAGATGCTCATTCATTGCTGCCACTTTTTGACGTTTGATCGTCTTTCTCAATCTAGCACACATGAATTAGTGATGGTTTGTTTTCCGTCTGCCACTAATCTGTTTCCCTCTTGCTCTCAGTTCTTCGTTTAAGATCGTGCAGTAGTGTGCTCCGATTGAAGGCCAAAATACTCAATTGACTTGCTTGTTGTGTTGGGAGTGTTGCTCTCGCGGCAGAGAGCCGACGCATAAAACAGAAAACTATTTGTCTCTTTTTCTCCCTGTTCGAGAGTTGCAGACGTTGCAGTCGGAAAACAAGTGCTGTCAGACAGTACACGGAGACAAAAAGATAACCATTCTTGTTTAACTTTTTACACTTTCAACTAAAATGGGACTTGTCAAACTTTTCAAAAAGGCGTATTACTAAACTAGCGGAAAAAGATTAAAATTTTGTTTAAAAAACCAAGACCTTCGCGGCCCCCCTGAGAGGGCTTCACGGCCCCCCTGTCGGCCGCGGACCACCGGTTGGGAGACCCTGCTTTAGATGAATTTATAACATTTCCAACAGTCAACAGTCAGTTTTTATCCAATAAAACCCTTTATGCCCGCAGGGAGCTCCTGACAGACATTTTTTGCATAACTCGAGAACTAATCAAGCAAATGGAACCAAATTTGACATGTGGAAGTTTTTAAAGGCGATAAATGTTTCTACGGTAGTTTGATAGGAGGGGCTTTCATACCTAATGAAACACAAATTTAAACCAAACATGAGAATTATGCCTACTGTTATGAAAATGTGTATACAGGGGTTTTTGGAAGGAGGTTGTTATGGTGGTTCAAGACTCTTCATCCGTCTGAAAGATGGGGGGGGGGGATGGGGAGCTCCCATACAAATGAAACACAAATTTCTGCATAACTCGAGAACTAATCAAGCAAATCGAACCAAACTTGGCATCAAGGGGTTTTTGGTGGCTGGAATTTTTTTATGGTGGTTCGAGACCCCTCCACTATTTGAAAAGGGGGCTCCCGTACAAATGAAGTACAAATTTCTACATAGCTCGAGAAATAATCAATCAAATGGAACCAAATTTGGCATGTGAAGGTTTTTGAAAGAGAAAAATGTTTCTACGGTGGTTCGAGACTCGGAGCTCTTTGGAAGAGGAGGCTCTCATACAAATGAAAAACTGATTTAACCAAACATGAAAATTATCCCTATTGTTATGAAAATTTGTATGCAGGAGTTTTTGGGGCCGGAGAAGGTTCTTATGATGGTTCGAGACTCCTTTCCCGTCTGGAAGGGGGGGGGGGGGGGCTCATACAAATGAAATACAAATTTCTGCAAAACTCGAGAACTAATGAAGCAAATAAAACCAAACTTGGCATCTTGGGGTTTTTAGGTGGCTGGATTTCTTATGGTATTTCGAGACCCCTCCCCTTTGTGAAACAAAAATTTCAACCAAACATGAGAATTATTCAGGCAACTAAAACACAAAATGTGTACTTCTCGGGTAAGCAGCATGTTCTGATAGAAGTTTGAACCCCTTCTTAGTCAAGAATTGGGGATGCTTGAGTTACTCTCAGTGCTAAATTATGCACAAGAAGTTAATCTAAGGCTATACAAGAGAAAATTACGTTCAATCTGACAGAATACGACGTAATTTACAGATAAATGATAAATATCTATGAAATGCTTCTAACATGGTAGAAACTAACGATCCGAGGGTTTAATTAAATTACACACATTAGCAAACGAAAATATTTTAACAAAACTCATTACTAAAAAACCATAAAAGCGCTAGTTTTATCAAATTTTCATTCCTTTAGTTGCAAGCGTAGCAAAGCTCGCACCGGGTTCAGCTAGTATTCGAAAAATTGCAAGACTCGCTACAGAACACAAGCTCTAATAGTGGGCTAAACCCAATGCTCACCTAATTGTATGAATGTATATGATACTATTTTTCTCAGCTTTCCGATGATGATGACAAAATTAAAATCGGTGGTTGCAAACGTAGTAAAAAATACCTTTTTTTTTTTTGATAATATTTATTAAGGCGTCCAAATCCAATAGCCCTACCTTTTTATCCAAATTAAAGCCCTACCTTTTTCTTTCTAGAAACATGCTGTTTACAATGGGTTTAAAAGCAAATTAAAAAGATGTGGCATGATAAGCAGGTCCAGAATTCCTCTAAATCGAGCTTTTAACAAAACTGTTTTGCCCCCTGGCGAGTGAGGGATGTGTGGATCTCATTTTTCACCAATTTTGACCAACCAAGCACAAAACATTCAATTTCAGACGACCTCATGTCAATGGCGGAGAACTACTCTCATATTTTACTTTAATTAAATCTCGGCAATTAATTAAATAGCGGGAACTGTTTAGGTTTGTTTGTTGAGTAATTTTCATCGCAATAACGTCTCTTAGTTCAGCCATGTTCAGCAGACGATCATATTGGCACTTGCTACGAACCTTCAGGACATGCGATTGCTCTCCAGCCTCCGGGAATGCACCTTCGATTTTTTCGTTGATCCAGTTCTGCACCGATTTTCGCAGCAAGAAGGGATGTTCTGGCAGTTTTCTACAGACAGACTCTAACTTCAGAACTACGATTTAACGCTTTCCAAGAGAGTCAACAAAATTAGGAAGAGCAGCTCCAACGTAGGATCCACCAATGTTAGTTGTCCGGTAAGAATATTCGGTGCCGCAACGAATCTTATCTAACTATATAAAATATTCGCACTAATTCCGGTAGATAACATGGTGCGGCAGAACATAATGCGAAAATTTGTTCTATTTCTTTCAAATCCCATTTTTAACGAATTGAATCAAATTATCACAATTTCGAGGGCAGTTGTATAAAGGATCGTTCATACATTTGTTTTCTCTTCTCCTTTCTTATTAATATCATCCCCCCCGGCGCCCCCCCCCCCTCTTCCTCCCCCCCTTCCTCCCCTGTGCGTGTTTTGGTTGCTCCGGGTTTTCCCGGTGGTTGTTTTCGCTCGCTCCTCCCCCCCCCCCCGAATAACCACCGATTAGTTACCCTGGGGGCCCCCATCTTCCGGCCCAACTTCTTTTTTCTTCCCTTTTGGGTTCGTTGGACTTATGACCCGGCGCTCCATCCTGCTGTAGGACAACGTTTTGGTCCTCGGAGAAGTTGGCCTTCACACAGGGAAGCACTTGGTCCTTTAAAATACCGATATACACTTCGGTATTGATTTTAACTCCAGCATCAATGAAAACAGGCAGCATTTTCAAACCGTTGGACGCCACCAATCCAAACATCAGCCGGATGTTTGGTTTGAAATTTGAATTTCACTTTTTTCCGGAACGTTTTCATTTTCTGCGGTGAAATGAACCGGTCTGTGCGGCTGTTGGCCACAGCATCGATGCTGAAAAGCTTTTCATCGGAGAACAGGATTATCATTTTTTCCTTCTTCTACAAGGAAAGCATTCTCTTGGAACGAGTCACTCGTAGTTCCTTGACCCGGTCCGTAATTTCCCTCCCGGCCCGTCCGCTGGTGTTTTTCCCCCCCGTTCTCCCCATATATCTCCCTCTTCGCTGGTTTTCTCTCCCCCCGCCGCTTTTTCCCCCCTCTCTTCCCGCCCCTTTGGCCCCCCTCCGGGCTTTTTTTCGGTAACCTTGCCCAAGCCCCCCCCTGGTTTTTCGTTTCGGGCGGCCCTCCTTTTCCCCGCCTTTTGCCGATTTGAAATAAAACAAATAGAATGTTTGATGATGCAGCACGTGACATAACATACAACAAATACACTTTCGCACAAATTCCGGTAGATACCCAATACTCAAGTTTGAATATTTTCGCATTATTTTCTGCCGCACCCTGTAACAGCCCGAGAAACAATTGGGCAATGCGCAAGTGCAATTATAAAACATAGTTGTGAGCGGGCAATGCGCGATGGTACGATTTACAATATGTTTGGACAACAGAGAAAAGCTTTTATTAACAGCTACTTTCCATCATAAGCACAACATCAGGACGCGTGATTCGTAACACTTTGACTTGACAGTTAGTGTAGTTGTTCAGAAAGATAACTTAGCAAAGCAACAAAGAATATTGAAATTATTGATGTGAGAAATTTCGAATTTCACAGCGTCCTACTGACATGGTATCAGTTTGTCACTAGGAACAACCAATTACAGATTGCTTACCTCAAAATTTCACTCCACTGTTGACATGAGTCAGCCTTTCGCAATGAAGGAAATTTCCCATGACCTTTAATCGGAGTCGCATTGTCTCGCGCTGTCTCCGAATTACTCTCCTCACACACATGCTTCGAACCAACTCTGCGTACTTTCTGTCGGTGCATTGGTTTATGCTCTTTGTACCACTTTCCTCTCAACTCATATCAGGGCATTGTGCTTGGAGCAAACAGCAGCCTAGAAGCACATTTTTGCAGAACATAGTGTGGTTCAGATCCAGATTAGGTTAATTACGGCCTTCCCCACCGCCACTGCCGTCATCGTCAACAACAACGGCGTAGGCTCGAAGTTTTCATTTTTCTTTGAAAAACCCACCCCCGCATGCATTGTAGGGCTGTGAAGGTATACCTACGCAATTCATCCCACCGTTCCTCCTCAGTTAGTGCAGAAGCAGTTGCACTTTTTGAACCACGTTCCATGCTTAAGGTTTGTTGCAATTGCTACTGCTTGCGGTTTTGTGTCTGCCCACATCAATCATGCGAAAAGAGTGAAAAGAGTAACCAAACAGATAGGCTCACACACATGTTGGTGGTAGTAGAAATGTCTGTCCATACAACATAATGAAGAAAGCACGAACGCCTTTCACCTGAACCTTTCAATATTTTAAGATTGCACGCTCGTGTTTGTGGTGAGATTCGCCATGGATTCAAATTCAATTCAGCTATAAAAACCAGCTCATCAGAACTGCGCTTAGCGCGACCTATGCTATACCAGGTCTACATGTAACCGCTGGTGTAAGTTTACGTAACGCAGTGCGTAGAAAGAAGAAGCTCTTCGAACATCGTTCACGGGAGGGTTCAATCCCACAGTTGTTGTTTTTTTCAGTAGTTGCTTTCTTCTCCACAAGCTACCCTTAATTACGTTTTTTCTTCTATTTAATGTTTTGTTTGAATGTTTTCCCCGGTACAACTTGGGCGGTTTTTTGCTTGGCAAATATTTATGTTAGCACATTGCTTTAACAAGCCAAATTCGACAGCAAAGTCTGCAGTTTACTCCATTGAATTGAATCGAAACTGCGCACTGCCAGACAAAAAATGTAAGTGCATGTTAATATAAAATGTTACATTCCTTCTATCTGTATAAAGACCGGTGAGCACTCGCAAAACATGCAAAATCAAACATGTCAAGTACAAAAAACCAATTGATTGCTACTGTTTTTCGATAGAAACTACCCAGACAAGTGTAATCGTTTTGAACTGGCTTGCCTGAAGTGTGGAACACTTTTTTCTTGTTCTCAAACTGACTAAATTCATATGTGAAATGACAATAAGAAAAAACAGGTAGATCCACCTAGGCATAGATCCAGCACTTCTTTAGTAATGAGTATTTAAGTGAAAACATCATACCAATCTCAATCTTTGAAATTAACCAATATGTTTACAACTACACAAGAAAATTTACAGTTAAAAGCAAATTTTCACCTCTCTTAGAAAATTCGGAGCATTTACATATGTTTTTTTTTTAACCAAGCATCATCTGCAGTTTAACAATACACTGCGTAAAGAGTCTGGTAGGCCTGAACATATTTCCAAAAGTAGTTGACAAACTCAAGAAAATATCTTCAGGAGCCATTTAACCTCCCATTAAGGGGATGTTCCATATAAATCAGGTCTGTGGTTTCTGAAAAACACAATTTACTGTATTTCATTACCGATAAACGCATACACAAACATGCATTTACAGATATGCAATTATAAATCTCATTTTTCTGAATGAAGTTAACTTCGATGATCGACCAGAACCGACACTTGTTGAATTTTCAAGAGAAATTCATACTCTTCTTGGCCAGAAAGGTACATTATATTTATACTGCAGGTCGTTTTTCGTTTTATAGTAATAAAACAAATGTTCCAATTTTGTCATCAGGTCATTTGATCTATGCTGGATGCAAACAGGTTAAATTTGAAAATAGGTTAACACAAATATGGTAACCCGGAAATCTCTAACATTTACTAAAACAATGTGCAACCTACTGAACCCAATTTTTTTATGAGTTTACAAGTGGTCGCCTGGATGGCTTATATAGTCTGCCACTTCCAATTTGCGAGGGCACAAAAATCGGGATTTTTTTCTATAGTTGCTTAATTTAATTTTTGTGAACGGGTAAAATAGAAGAAATGCGCTGTGTACGTTTCCACTGTACGGGCGCTGATCGGCTCCATCAAGAGGACGGCTCGAACTGGAGAAATGTAACCATCTAATGCTGTAACTTTGATGTTTTAATAAAAGTACTGTCGGAATCAATTGGAAACTGACGTTTGATAGCAACGTTTATTCGTAGTGTAAGTGCTTCAAAACTAAAATTAAACAGTTTGTTAGCGTCAATTGAAAAGAAGATAGCATACCAGACATACAATTCAGTATTCTCTAGTGTAAATTGAATCCCGACAAGCTTCGAGTTGTGCTAGAACTTTCAGCGATCCTGACTTGCTTCGAAGTAAACAATACTGAGCGACACTTTAATCAATAATAATGAATTATAGTTTACCTCGCAATTATGCGTTATTATTTCACCTTAGCACAATAAATTCAACTAGATCTTCACGGTTTAGAATAATAAATTCATAAGAGCTAGGATTTCAATAGAGTTAGGATTACAATAGGTTAGCCAATTACTACAATAATGCACATTCTTCTCTGACAGTTATGCTGCTGTCATTGCATCATAGCAATGATCACTCCCTTTTCCGGTCGGCGGTGACCAGTGCGGCCAGATCTACTGTTGCTGCAGCAACATCCTCCCCTGGGTGCATCTTGTGATCCTCCAAGACTGCACTACTAGCCATCACATCCAGCAACGCTAACTTCGCCACTGGTCGACGTAGAATGCCTCCGGAAGTTCGTACCTTTGCTTGACGAACTCGACCATCGGCCCCTACGATCGTCTGGACTACCCGTCCACGTATCCAGTAGTTACGCTCGCTGTTGTTGACAACCAACACCAAGTCACCGTCTTGCAATGGCCGCACCTCCTCGAACCACTTCGGTTGCCTGCGTATCACTGGCAGGCACTCCACAGTCCAGCGATACCAGAAACGGTCAAGCTTTTGCTGGATCTGATCCCACATATCCTTCGGATGATGCTGCGGCTGATCTGGTGCTAAATTCACTTGATTAGCGCCGCTCGAACTTCCCATCAGAAAATGGTTCGGCGTCAGCGCTTCTGACTCCTCCGAGTCCAGGGCCAGGTAAGTCAGGCAGGTAGGAGGCCTCGAATTTACGATACTTTCCGCTTCCACGACCAGTGTTTGTAATCCCTCATCGTCCAACTTCCCCTCAGTGTACGCATCCATCATGGCTCTCTTGACGGACTGTACAAGTCGTTCCCAAGCGCCTCCCATGTGTGGGGCGCCAGGAGGTATGAAGGTCCACTTCGTCGATGCATTGGTGAATGTTAATGACAGTTCCTGGCTGATTTGTTCCCGCAGCAGACGTTCGGCTCCCTGGAAGTTTGTCCCGTTATCACTGATGAATTCTACCGGTGAACCGCGCCTTCCAACGAAACGCCGCACGCAGGATACACACGAAGACGTCGATAAGCTGAACCCCCCGGTTTCCACCACCCACTGTTAGGCACGTAAAAGCGCAATCCATCGCTTGGCATTGGCTCGCCCGACTTTCACTAGCAGCGGCCCAAAGTAGTCTAAACCCACAAAGCTGAACGGTCGAGCATGAGCCGCTAGTCTTGCTGGAGGCAGTGGTGCCATAGGCGGAATTTTTGGACGTGCTTTGCGTAGCTTACACAGCATACAGGCACGTGTGAACTGCTTGACTAGCGCACGAAACTTCGAAATAGCATAAATTTGACGAATCTCGTTCACAGTGGTTTCCGCGTTGGCATGTCGATACTTGCGATGATATTTCCCGATCACTAGTCTAGTTACCCAGTGTTCCCAGGGCAGAATCACAGGATAGCGCAAGTCGTAGCTTACGCCTTTCGTGGCTCCAATCCTACCGTACTGCCGTAGCAATCCATCTTTGTCGACCACTGGTACCAGTTCATAGATCTTACTACTCTTATCCAGCGATTTCCTTTCGTTGACCGGCAAACTCTCGTTTTGCTGGAGTATATTCTTCTCATCAGGATACGATTCCCATTGAACAAGCTTCAGAATGGTCACCTCCGCTGCTCGTAGTTCGGCTTGATCCAGTTGTCCTCGTTTCGTCGGCTGTTTCTTATCTGCGTTACACAGAAAGCGTAGAGCGTATTACATAAATGAACTTATCAAACTTAATGAATCACGAATTACAGGTCTTTTTGTGCCTTTAGACCAAATGGATGAATTAAGGCCAAAGTCAGTCGAGGATCTGTATAACAACGACCGATTTGAAGTAAGCCCTAATGTGTTCGACAAAAAAAAAACACCTGTAAGTTATCGACAGGGTACCCGGCTACCCACCAAATTCAAATGATTTCAATTTTTGATTTTTAATAGCCAACATTTTTTTGGCTATTATTGACCGATTTCAATTCTTTTGGCACCATTAGATTCAAAAACTCATTTGCTTCAGAGACATTTCATTTGAATACATCTGGTTCCCGTAAATCCGGGTTTCCGGAACTGTGGTCCGGTACGGAGACAGTATTTGGGAATATCAATTGAATTTCTGGGAATGGATGTCAAAATCTTTTGAATAATACCTAGAAACTATTTCTATTCCATTGTGGGCCATATATCGACTTGTTTCTGGAACGGCCATTCTGTAACAGGTTCTCGTGGGGCCTCGAGTGGCCATAAACATATTTAGAAGCAAACCATGGCAATATGGCAATCAAAATTCATAAAATTTTGCCAGTAGAATATTTCTCAATGATTAGTGTACATCTGATGATTTGTCCTCGGACCTGTCTTTCCGGAACAGGTTCCCGTTGGGTCTCGAGTAGCCATGAACATTTCCATTAGAAACCCTGGCAATATAGGATCAAAATTCATGAAATTTCGCCAGTAGGATAGTTTTTAGCGTTTAGTGGCCATCTGATGATTTGTCTTCAGACCTGTCTTTCCGAAACACGTTCCCGTGAGGCCTCGAGTAGCCATGAAAAATTTCAGTAGAAAACCCTGGCAATATGGGTATCAAAATTCATGAAATTTCTCTAGTAGGATATTTCTCAACGTTAAGTGGCCATTTATGATTGTCTTCGGACCTGTCTTTCCGGAACAGGTTTCCGTTTGGCCTCAGCTGGCCATTTTTATGTTTAGAAGGAAATCCTGGCAATATGGGTATTAAAATTCATGAAATTTCTCCAGTAGTATATTCTTCAACGATGTGTGGCTATCTGATGATAGGTCCTCGGACCGGTCATACCGGAACAAGTTCCCGTTTGGTCTCGAGTAGCTATTAACATATTAAGAATGAAACACGGGCAATATGGGTTTCAAAATTCATGCAACTTTTATTTTCGATGAAAAAATAATTAGGGTATGTGTCCCTTGAATCAGCCTGATATGCAACAATCGATTACATTTTTTACTCTAACTCATAAAGTATTTGAGCTGGAAGTGATATTGAACTAGTTATACATTTGCTTAGATATGTTCAATATACCATTTGGTAGTATGTATCACGAAAAGTTACTCAACTCATTTCATAAAGTCAGAAACTTTCGAGGGATATGGATGTAATGTCGGTCTAAAAGCACCAAATTGGGTCTTTTCATGGATGCAAGTTCGTCCCATTCGACAGATTTGTTATTAAATGTTGTCTTCGAACGATTTTTTTTTCTGATTTTCTGATTCAATGCGATTCCAGCTGTATTTGCTCTACCCAACAAACGATTTCATAAATCAAACTATACTCCAACTGCTAAGAAACACTTAAGTGATTTTCACATATGATTTGTCGACCATTTGATAATCAAAACATTATAATTCACTCTACACAGATTTTGTTCCTTTAGTTTATGTTAAGATGAGCCATATGGAAAACTTTCAACCGAAACTCAGACATTTTGATTGTAAATTTTACAAATAACAACATTTTTACTACGCTTTCCATACAACAGGCCATAGTTGGGAACGTGGAAAAAAATATGTTCCTAACATTGGGTCGATGGTTTTCTTGTTAAATCATTGTTATTTTACCTATGCGACATATTAGTTTATAATGTGTTACTGTTTTCTGTACAGGCTGCAATATTCAATTTATAGGTTCAATTTCTGCAAACATAGATCATTCGAAGATCGTGTTGATAATCTGTTCAGCCTAACCAGTAAAGTTATGTTGCCTAAAAAGTTGAGGAAATCGAAAATTACGCGGAAGTGAACAACTATTAATTGATCAATAATGTCTCAATTGCTTTGAAATAAATCGGTCATCCTGATAGGAACATAATTTTGCTGATTATCACCGAATTAATGAAAGTTTTGGTGCATAGACCAAATGAAGAAGCTAGGCTGATCCCGTTACCCTATAATTAAAACTAAACAAAAATAATTAAAACGAAACACAAAGGTTATTCAAACTACAATCTAATACTAATATTAGTCAAAAACACGTAAATAAGTTTCATGAGCTCCAGATCACGTACAACCAAGTTGTCTCGAACCGGTACATTGGGTTGTCTACCTCGAGCCCGAAGGGAATCGTAAAGCTCAGATCTGACTCCACGATGCTCAGCACATGACCAAACAATGTTATCTGCGTCCTGGTAACCCTGTCCACATTCACGGAGATTACTGTCGCTCAGGCCAAAACGGTATAAATGAGCGTTCAAAGAATAATGATTGGACATGAGGCAATTCATCACACGAATGAAGTCTCGACCTCATCCATCACCCAAACTACAATTTCTTCGACACCTTTGGGATGATAGAATGTTGCCATCGCCCCAAATATCCTTTACTCCATTTATACTGCCAGCTGACGAGTGACTGTTGACGAAAAATAGGAAAAAAATCATTGAAGGCGATTTGTCGATCGTAAATATCGCCTTCCATAGCGCCCACCTTTGCAAGCGAGTCCGCTTTCACATTGCCCGGAATTGAACAATGAGATGGGACCCATACAAAGGTGAAGATAAAATAACGCGAAGATAAAGCACTTAGAAGCTCCTGTATTTTCATGAGAAAATACGAAGAGTGCTTTGCCGACCTCAAGAAGCGAATAGCCTCTAAAGAACTGAGACTATCCGTGAAAATAAAGTACGTATCCGGTGTTAGTGAGGCAATAATTTCTAGCGTAAAGTGTATTGCCGCTAATTCAGCGACATATACGGAACAAGGAGCTTGAAGTTTTCGTGTGATGCTATACTCTCAAACTTTAAACGCGTTTTTCTTGAAACAATGTTTCTCAAAACTGCGTGCACGATTACAAAAACACGGCTTGACCAATTAACTTCTACTTTTGACCCCGGAAAAGTAAACACTTTTTATTGGAGCATGTTGATCTTATATATGTAATTTTTTGATAATAAATATTTTTATACAGTCTTAAGCATTGAAAATAATATGAAAAAAAGATACCCAAACTTCAACTTGGCACCAAATTTTCAATTTTAAAGCTATTCAAATTTTGGCTACGTCAAACTCCGCCAAATTGAATGCAAATCTAATTATGAAAACAATGTTTGATTCCAGCAAAAGTGTGAGCAACTACAATTCACGCGGATGGAGAACTACCATCCAGCTACAAGTGACATTGTGGGCGCCATTTTCTTTTGTAAATTTTTTTTTAAATAAAATCAAAACTATACCCAATCGAAATACCTAAACAGATTTTTTGTATGTCTTTCCTTCGCCTCAAAAAAATTCCAAACTTTGCCAATTTTTACCTCATTTGAATGAGAGCCTGGCCTTAAACAGAAGTTTCCGTCTGTTATTAAATTTGCAAGACAATTAAAATTCAATATGATCACTTATAAGACATGAGGTAGAAATGAGTTGGGAAACCTAAAATGACTAACATAAAGAAACTAGCTCAATACTATCCTGCAGGATTCATTTTGGTCCTTCATATTCAATGTTGTCGTCATGTTTCAGTTCTAAAAGTTGTCGACATGTTCAGATTAATGAATATTGTAAGCAAATAAACTCCGTGTGTTACAATGCGAGTTAGCAACGGAGCCACCCGTACGATGACACATGAGTTGCTGACATTGGCGTACGTTTGGCGAGCAGCAACAGCAGCGGCAGAAAAGTGCTAGTGTAGCTCAATAAACTGGGGTTAAATTTGGTTATAGAATAAAAGTTAGTTCGATTTAGACCAGCAGGTAGTAAAGTAGTGTTTTTTTTAAGAAGTATATCACTTCCGAGAAGCTTTAGCTTGCGTAACCGGGTTTTATTGAAAAAGTTTAATTTGAAAACATCTCGGTATTTTTTTTATATGCCCCAAATTTAACATTTTTAACCTTTTCTTTTACGAGGAACTAAATTGTAGCTATTATGTTAATACGTTACATGGAGCAGGAATCTTCGGACCAGGAGAAGAAATTTCAGTGGCGATGGGAAACTATCCAACGGTGTTCTTAGCGGAGATTTTTGCTATAATAAAATGCGTTAACGTTTGTCTGAAAAGGAAATATAGATTGGCAAATATTTGTATTTTAACTGACAGCCAAGTGGCACTCAAAGCGTTGGGTAGTTATAAATGCACATCCAAACTTATCTGGAAATGCATTCTTTCACTGCAAAAAGCGTGCCAAGAGAACTCCGTAAATTTGTTCTGGGTTCCGGGACACTGTGGCATTGAAGGCAATGAAAGGGCAGACGAGCTTGCTAAACCAGGTTTAAATGCTATTGTTCTATTGTAACGCCTACACAGCCGGTAATTCAAAGCATTCTGGAAAATACTGCACCATTATTTAAAATAGCAACATTAATATTTGCGGCATATATGTAATATATAACAAATATTAACAGCCAGGCCAACTATGTAGCGTTGGGGGCAAAAGGAGATTGAAAAATAAACGGCAATTAAATCATCCATCTGATGAATAAGTTAATCAACCAATATTTTCAGATCGTAAGGAAGAGAAAACTGGGACAACCGTCCTTCCGTCTCATTTTTATAGGTTTAAGTGAATCGTTGGAAGTGACGTAGTGACGAGGTTAATATCACTCCATTTGTCCTGATTTCTTTGAAAAAGACAAAGGTATTTCCACCTTGTGTCCTGTCTTACGAGCCTAGGTAAAAGCGCCATTGTTCGCACTCTGAAATGATTTAAACAAAAAAAAACTGGGATGGGTTTTGTGTCCTGAATAAATCCTAGAGTTAATCCTCTGAAACCATAAAAGTTATAAATTGCCCCATACTGTACCATAAAATATAAAATCATTTTTCTGTGTGATTAAATTTATTTTATCACGTTCTAGGAGTCTAAGTTTGTTTATCTCATGTTTGAGTTTTGCTTGGTCTTTAAATATCTGTAAAAAGTTTTCTTGCTTTAATGCCATTTAAATATAAAATAGTAGGGTAACGGGATGTAATATTAGCCTAGCTCCTTCATTGGGCCTGTGTAACAAATATGTTATTAATTCAGCCATAATCAACAAAATCATGTTACTATTGGGATTACCAATTAATTTCAAAGCTATTGAGATATTGTTAATAAATTTATAGTTATTCAGCACAGATGCAATGTTCGAATTCCTTAACTTTTTAGATACCACGACTTCGCTGGTTAAGCTGAACAGATTATCTGCATGATCTTCGAATGATCTAAATTAGGCTAAATTGAATCGATTAACCGAGTAATGCAGCCTAGATGTACAAAAAATAGTCGCACGTTATTAACTAACTGTTCACATCAATAAAATAACAACAATTTACTGAGAAAACCATAGACCCAATGTTAGGGACATATTATCTTCTATGTACCCAACTATGGCCTGTTGGATTAATAACGTAGTAAAAATGTTGTTATTTGTAAAATTGTCAATGATAATGTATGATTTTGCGTTTGTATATTTTTCAAATGCCTCAACCAAAGGAACAAAATCTGTGTAGAGTAAATAATAATGTTTTCATTATCAAATGACCGGTAAATCATATGTGAAAATCAATTAAATGTTTCAATGTAATTTTAGTTTAGTTTGTTTCTGAAATTACGCGTTGGATAGAGTGAATGCAGCTGGCAATGCCTTTAATCAGAAAATCAGGGGAAAAAACCGTACGAAGAAAGCATTTAATAGTTAATATCTCGAATGGGACGAAGTTGCATCCATGAATAGACCCAATTACTGATACTGATACTGATACAAATACTGATTACTATCCAAACGAACGGCTCATTGGACTGATTTTTCTAACAACACTGCCGCCTGCAGCATGACCTGCAGCATGCTGCTGTTTGCGCAAAGCAACCACGTGGTGCGGTGCCTTCACTCAGCATGGAGGAAAGCCGATATCATGCGCAAAGAAAAGTTTGACAGTTGACACCGTTTGAACAAAATTACACAAAGCTTCCGTTCGAACTATAAACTGTTGTTTGAATATGGAAGAGTTTAGAGCAAAACAATGTTTGCGACCAAAAGCGTCGATTTTTTTGGTCGGCCTAGTTTTGAACGCGTTCAGAGCAAATAGAATGCCAACAAAGAGGGAAGTGCTTGAAGTGATATTTTATTATAATTAATTGAAGCACTATGTCATCCCAGAGTGCATCAAAGAAGTGGCTAAAATGGTTATAAAGTTAAAAATTATTGGTTACACGACTAAACGCGTCGATAAGGTGCAAATGAGTCTGTAGAAGTTGTACGAAAAATGTCGGAGCAAAGCGAAAACTTTTTGAAAACAGTCCGCTTCTTGTGATGTGCCATGCGGGGAAAGTGGGAATTAGAATGGAATGTGGCCCTTGCTTTTTTCGACGATGAAATCGACGAAAAAGTAAAGATGGTTGCCGCTTTGAATAAGCGATGATCAACGATGATAAAGTTCCCGCCATAGATAGTAAGATCAGCGACGACCATTCGACCCTTTCGGACTTTGTTACTGAGGCTTCAAAAGAGTTCTTTTTTAGTGATGAATATCTCCACCGATTTTATCGGTGAAACCCCAGAAAATTGGAAATCTAAGGTAGAATATTTAAGAGGTAAGCAAGTTATGGTGTACCACCGAACAATCAAGCCGATAAAGTATTGGATTCTGAGTAACGGCACATTGATTGACATACGATTTTTTTTCTAAGTCAGATTTGTATTACCAACCAATATTTTGCAATATAATGTTTAGAGTAAATGGTCTGAAAAAGAGATTTCCTCGTTATTTTACGAGCATATCTCATTTTGCAGAGCTTCAGGTCCAGCCTACATGTCTTTTCTAGGCGGTCTTACTCTACTCTCGGTGTTTTCCGTTGAAGTGTTTCAATGTTTCAATGTTTAATTGTTTAGATGAATTTTGTACAAAACCAAATCCATTTTGAAAAATTACGCTTGCGTATAAATGACCCATGCGGCCGTTAAAAATGTGTTTTCCACTTTACCGGAAACGTGTGCCAAGTATCATCCAAATCGAAGACTCTATGCGGCTTTCCTCCATGCTGAGTGAATGCCCCACACCACGTGGTTGCTTTGCGCAAACAGCAGCATGCTGCAGGTCATGCTGCAGGCGGCAGTGTTGTTAGAAAAATCAGTCCAATGAGCCGTTCGTTTGGATAGTAATCAGTATTTGCTAAATAACTTTTTCCACAAGCATCAAATCGCTTTGCGGCCTTCAAAGAAAAGTTTTCTTGGAAGATTTCCCACAGATTGATTAGATTGAATTATTTTTAGAGGACAACGGGGCTGCTCACCAGATTTTTCTTTGAAAAAGTATGTTTCCCCTTAGAAAATCCTATGGAAAATTAAAACCGCGAGCGCTAAAATATAGTTCCACCAATCGAGCTGAAATTTTGCACAGTTATTAAAGGACCCCAAAGGCTCCCAAAAATCAAAAGGGAGCGGGATTTTTTTTCTTTCATATGTCCGTGTCCCAGGCACTTATATCATAATTATTTCGACTCTAAATTGATCTTCAAGGATCATGTTGGGTACGTTGTATCAAAAGCATCGTCGCAGCTGGGCTTCTTGTTCCGCTTTGGCAAAAAGTTCAAGGATGTTTATTGCCTGAAGGCTATATACAGCGCAATTGTACGCCCTATCCTTGAATACTCGTCCGTCGTATGGTCTCCATATTATCAGAGCGAAACTCAACGCATAGAAGCCATTCAACGTAAATTCATCCGATTCGCCCTTTGTCACCTCAGATGGAGGGATCCAATCAATTTGTCAAGTTATACAAACCACTGCAAGCTCATTTACCTGGAACCACTAGAGTCGAGACGCAACATGGCAAAGGCATGCTTCATCGGGGATATTCTTCAAGGCAACATTGATTGTGCATCGCTGCTCAGCCTGCTGGATATTAACATTCGTCGCCGAAACCTTCGAACACATCAGCTGTTCTCCTATACGAACCAATTATGGCTTCAATGAACCTATGCGATGTATGTCCCGTATTTTTAACAGGTGCTACCATGTGTTTGATTTTAATGTGTCACGAGAAACAAACAAAATGTGTTTTGAGACGTTTTTTTATGTTAGTCAATGTTTGCTAGGGTTTAGAATATTATGTTTGTATGTTAGTTTTAAGTTAAACACGATTGTCATTGGGGTGGTAATGTCCCAGAACCATTCTGCGGTATATCATACTGTGCCATAAAAACACCACAAAGTGTGTTCAATCGAATAGGTTTATAGTTCCAAATGTCACAATCATTAAAAATCTCTTGGAGCTCAATAAAAGAGTTTTTTATACCTATACTAGCCTAGTAGCCTGACACTGCTCGAGTAGATCTCATTTGAAAAGCAATGGCCAGGTTGAGAATGATATCTGTCGTTTCTGAAACATGGAACGTGAAACCTCGGAGCATCTGCTCTGCAGTTTATAATGCTGTATACAAGCGCAGATTTGAATTTCTGTACAGTGGCTATATGCAACCTAAAGAGATCTGGGTGTGAATCCTGGAAAGGTGGTGAGTTTTATAAACTCAATTTTGCCTGACTGGGAGAAGGCGCGTCTTAGGCTGTTCACTTGACAAATGGTGATCAGCCTATAAGATGCGAATAGTAAACAGAGGTATACCCAAGGGTAAGTCGCCTAGAACAGTGTGCCAGCCACGATATCTTACACACTAGACGAATATGTTTAATAACTGCGGCACTTTGATTTTCAATCCATACCTCATGTGCGACACATTAAGGAAAACTTTGGAAAGTTGAGCTTATAGAAATAAAAAACCAGCAACCTTGCCAATATGCATTGTCTGGTTACCAGGCACTGCAGAAAACAATAATTTGGGCTGTCAACACATCGGCACCTTCGGCACATTACGGGAACTCCCAAAACATTGCAACGCTTGGACACACTAAAAAAATAGCACAGGAGAAAATTGTGCTGAGCGATCCACCCCTTTGAAGCACAAAAGTTCAACTCAGTGGAGACAGTCCCAAGTAACAATTTTAGTTTTATTCCAGCCGTATCGCACTCTTCCGGCTTTGTTGATAAAACTGCATTCAAAACTGATTTGTCTACCAACACCTCCTCTATGCTTCTTTAAAGCCGAAATTTGCACAAAATGGCCCACTCTATAGACGGTTGTAAAAACAAGTTAATAAAACCTTTATAAGAACATAAAGATTTTGAGAATGTTCTAGTGAAAGATGTTATGACCACTTGAAAACCTTCATAAAACCTATTGGCTGCCCTAAAAACCAGAATGAGGCCAAATGGCCACAGCTGTCAAACTTCACTGTGAAATCGAGGATGGTTTTTGTTCTTCTGCTTTGTTCGATTCTCTACTCTGACTTCTGATTCATATAGCAGTAAAAAAAAGGGAAATTTTGTTTGATAGCAAAATATCCAAAACAAATTGTGTTTTCTACAGCGTATTATGCTCCAAATTATATGCGCAATTATTTTTATGGTGAATATTGGCACGATAAGAGCCAAAAATTAATGCGCCTCGGAAATTATGCGAATTTACAACAATATGAATCAAATTAAAACAAAAATACTCGATAAATTAATCATGGATTTCCTGAAAAGTGCGTGGAATTGGATGAGAGGATTAAAAGAATGCCGAAATTAGTCTCTGATCTACAGTTTATTTGCAAATTATTGAAAATTTGATGCATTTATTTATTTTTGGAATAAAATCACAGTTTTTCCATAAAGCCAATTTTTCTTCCCAATGACCATTATTAAACTATTTGGTCTTATGGCGACTTCGTTTAATGCCAATTTGCCGTTTAATGCATTTACTGGAGGCAACATGGTTTTAAGATGCTGACCATCATAAGATAAAATAAATGAGTCCTAAAACGGCATTTCAATACAGCATTTTACGAGTTCATAGAGTCGAAATAAAACCTTTGATAGGAGTAAAGGGAATTTATGAAACAAGGTTTTAAGATCGTTGTAAACAAGCTGTGTAGGTTCTCGTAAACCTGACCAAAATATGAAACCTATGGGCACCTCTTGGTGTCATAATAAAATCAAATTGATTTCTAGTGGCTTTGATAAAACTTTAATAATACTTAATATAGCAGGATGGTTTTGGCAATGTTTTGATAACACTTTAATAATACTTAATATAGCAGGATGGTTTTGGCAATGTTTTGGTTCCACGCCCCGACAAAAAAAATGTAGAAATCGTTTTATAATCTATCACGAAAGAGCATGAGCTTGAAACTTGGCGTGCCGCGTGGAGCATTAAAAATGGGTCTGAAATTGTTATAAAACCAAAAACAATGATCGGCAATCTCAAATCTAAGGCTTTTAAATCCTAGTATTCAGAAAAGTGGCTATTTCTCAACGCTTTACAGAATTAGGTTTGCGGTAACCATATATAATCTAGACGCTTTTATAAATATAGCATAAGGGACGTGACTTTACGTGTGACAGTATTTATTATTTTGGATTTAAAATTAATATTTAACATTTGCTTCATACTAATGTTTAAGTCTCGAAGTATTTACGTGAAACAAGGATGGCATCACTTACAACATTCATTATTTTTAAAAGACTGTGCCAAATTGGACCGCTCCAAAATAACGCCGTGCAGAACTCGAACATGTATTGTACTTAAAACCTAAACCAATATGTATTTGCTCACGAGAGATTTGTTTTACTTTTTTTTTTAATTCTAGAACATAATTAAAGCTCAATTCCTGCAAAATAATACAATCTCAATTCCCCTAATCTGCTCTACCGCCATGCAATCGTCGGATCTTTGCCGTTGCCACCGTGTTAAAATGTAAATATTATCACCGCGCATTACGGGCTTTGAGGCTTTTCAACCGAGTACGCGTTTTTCTCCTTTCTCATCATGAAACAACAAATGGTTGGCTTCTCTTTCTAAACCCAAACACGCATCGCAGCGACGATCGACCGCCGGCGCGGCGAGGTCCATTATCGGGGGGTTTGTTTTTATCAACCGCTTCAATCGAATGCAGCCTCAGCTGTAGTGGCTTGAAACATGCTAGGACCACGATCAGCACCCGCCAGAGAGAGACCGGCGATCGAAGATCAGTGTTGAATGAAAGCGAAACGTGCGAAGCAACTTACAATCAGTAGAGAAAAGCTACCTTCAGCAGGTTTTTTATTTCTTGTCTGCGTACGGCAAAGTGGCCTCGGGATACGTTTGGGAGAAAGGTGAATGGTACACTTGCCACGTTTGATTGAATCCACTGTTTATTGATGTTTCAACTGGGAACTCATTAAGCTCCCAAGGCATTCCTCTTACGGAAGGTAGCACGGGACAGGAAATTTTGGGCTCCCCTTTTATGGACTTCTGCCAACAGCTAGGAATCGGTCACCTTTGCTGGATGCTATGAAAGCCGGCCTTTTAGGAAATGACGACTGAAAAAGTAAAAGTGATTAACTTGCCTATGTGTGAGTATGCGTGTGTGCTATGGAGTTGCTTAACGATGAAATGATGGCGATAAAAATTATGTCAGTAAATCAAAACGACGAAAAAAATAATGTGGCGGTACTGTTTGAACTTCTAACAGCTAAATTCAATAGAAACATTTCATGGAATGTGTAAACTGATTTGTGAGTAGCATTTGAAATAATGCTGGTTAAACTTTCTTTAGGCGCTAATTAATTGTTGAAAAACTCTATAGAAACAAATAATTTGGTTTATTAAGTTTGATCATACATTGAGGTAGAATACAGCACTGAAATGAAACCAAAACAATATGTTAGCAACAAATCATCGCATGACTCACAACTGTCCACATTATCAACGGAAATCACCTCTCTGACTTTGACCAGATTTATAAATGTCAACAAAAGTCACTGACATTTTGGCTACACCAGCGAGATCCTCTCCTACTTTGGCGTAGTCTGTCTACCTCCCCAAAACTGTGTCAATTGGCCTAAGGGCATCATCGATTCACTTTCGGATGCCAGCCAGACCATCATCAATCACGTACGAAATTTTGAACCTGCATGGGGCTGTAAAACCACCGAGCAAATCTGCGGATTTTATTTCTCTCGTCTGTTGCTGATAGACCTGACTCGGTGGTAAAATGCGATAATTATACAGAATGCCCACCGACAACCTGTTTGTTTGAAAACATATGGAAACACGGGGAGGAGCAAAAACCAAACGCAACGAAATTAATTCAAAGGTCAACAGTGCATCCTTCGATCGACCGATCGAACGGAAGACTGCAGCAGATTGCTATTGCTAGAGATTCAAATGAATGTTTGATTGGGTTTGAATATCAAAAGTAAAATTTCGTGACCAGACGAGCTTCAGGCAGATTTATCTGGTTCAAGAAACACACCTTTGCGTTAACAGGATAAAAGTGAGGATATATGCTTTTTGACTGGACAACAAACGGAAATTCTACAAACTACTGACCAAATCTCAAACTAAATTATCTATTTTATCAATTTTTTGCAGCCAGTTTCCTCAAAACTCATTTTATCGTGTGGTTGAACATTCGCTGTTGATAAAGTTTACATTGGAAAATACACGAATTTCATCGTTGTTTTATAGTATTTTCCCGCCAACTGGTGGTGAATCCATTTATTCAGTACCAATCATAGTACCCCTATTGTTTACAATCAAGCTTTGACAGCGATATCAGTTATTTTGCAACCAGGGCGAAGAAATCCGCTATCGTGGAGCATCTCGTGTCGATGGAATACAGAAAATCCGGCGTCTACAGAACCATCACCTAGCTGGACGTAGGAAAAAAGAAACATCCAGAGGGCTGATTCCGGCCGCCCGACGTACCTTCAGAAACTGAAGCGCAAAACAGAGTGGGAAGTGGTGAAATATATCCGTGACTTGGGCCAAGAAGTCGATGCAACTGGACAAACCGTCAAGAAGTACCTCCAGTCCAGTGTTCCTAAAGTTATGTCCAGTTAGAATCCGGAATCACTTATTGTGTTGCAGCGGCACGGAAAGTGACCGCTGCAAGAATTCTTTTTCAGCGGTTGGTTTTTCCTAGGCGTCCACTTTATGTGGTCTAAATTTCACGGTGTTTCATGCAGTGAGTTAACAGTTATTCTAGATGGAAGCCGAGAGGAGAGACAAAATTCTGCACACCCACCTTGTAATCCAACGTGGTCCGTTGAAAATCACAAAATCAACCGTGTAAAGACTGTATTCGATGAAATTTGGACACACAAAATAGGTCACCAAAATTTTTCCTTGAGCCCGATTCTTTTCAAACTTTCTGGAAATAAAGTACTACTAAATGGTTAAGTTTTGACATCATTGGTTTATTGAACCACTTCTCCCAACCCAAATGCCCGCACCTTTGCCTTGACCCCTTTCATCAAATTTTGGGCAATGATAGGACCGACTTGCTTACTTACTTTTCACCACACTTTCTTTAGTTCACGTTCATTTTCTATCAGTTTTGGAGTTTTAACGAGCTTTGCCTTCATGATTGCCCAAAATTGTTCAATTGGGCGAAGTTCCGGAGTGTTTGGAGGGTTGACGTCTTTTGGTACAAAAACTACATTATTATCTTTGCACCAGTCTAAGACAGTGGCTAGATGCCAAATCCGGCCAAAACAGTGTCGGGCCATCGTGAGATCTCAAGGAGGGCAGAAGTCGTTTTTGGAGGCATTCGTCATTGTAGATTTGTCCGTTGACGGTCCCAGAGGTGATGAAGGGCTGACTCATTTTGCCACATCCGCAGATCGCTTGCCAGACAAGGAATGTTTTGGCGAATTTCGACAGTTTCTTCTTCCGTACACTCTCCGGAACGGCCAACTTAGAGGTGGCAACGTAGCGTTCCTGTCCTGGCATTTGTTTGGTGTCGGCTTTAATGTAGGTCTCATCGTCCATCACAATGCAGAACGGTTTTGTGAGCCACTCCCTGTACAGTTTTCTTGCACGAGTTTTGGCCACCGAGTTCTGTTTATCGCTCCGGTTCGGTGCCTTCTGGACCTTGTACATCCAGAACGTTTCATTTTTTTCTGCACAAAACAAACTGAAACTTTCGCCTTTTTCGCAACATCCCTGATCGAAATGTTGGGATAACGCTTAAATTGGTTCAATACCATCCTGGCCTTCTCCGGATTTGATGTGCCACGTTTTTTGCCACTACCATTTTTCCGCTTGGTTGTCTTACGGTCCTTGAACGTGTTGATCACATGAGATACGGTTGAATGTGCGATTCCGAGCTGTTTTCCGATCCATCGATGAGAAGCGTTTGGGTTTTCGAAATTGGTGCCCAAAATTTGTTGGCGCACTATTTCTTCATTCGAAGCTATCACTGAAATCACTCGACCGATTTTCACGAAACTCATTACACAATTGACACAACACAATGAAATACATTCAGTTAAAATAATTTTTACTCACACGCTAAAAAATTACGAACAATTGCGTGTGTCCAAATTTCATCGAATACAGTCTTTATGATGTGCTCAAACGTTTCAGGGAGCAAAAGAGCGTGGATCGAGTGCCTCAAGGTAAGCGTCGCAGTGGAACATATGACCGCAAGCTGAACCAGAAGGTGTTGAGAACCGTCAGAGCAAACCCTAGACTATCAGATAATGAAATCGCACAAAAATACGCTGCTGCTTGCAGTACCGTTCGAAGAATTCGTTTGCGAGCAGGATATCGTTCTTATCGAGCCAGCAAGGAACCAAACAGAACGTTGAAGCAAAGTTTCGTCACCAAAACTCGAGCTCGGAAACTGTACCAGCAGGTTTTGACGAAGTACCAAGGATGCCTGCTCATCGACGATGAAACCTACGCCAAAATGGATTTCGGACAGCTCCCTGGCCAAAAATTCTACATGGTGACGGCACGAGGAGATGTTCCTGCGAAGTTTAAGTTTGCTTTTATGGAAAAAAATTGCCAAAAAACTGATGATTTGGCTAGGGATGTGCAGCTGCGGAGCAAAGACCAAAGTGTTCGTGACGAATAAGACGATGGACTCGAAGCTGTACAAGGAAGAATGCCTCAAAAAGCACGTACTAACTTTCATTAAAGCCTATAAAGGACCCGTGATGTTTTGGCCAGATTTGGTGAGTTGCCACTACAGCCGGGAAGTCATAAAAACATAAATCCACCCAACTGCTCGCAGTTCCGGCCCATCGAGAGATTTTGGGCAATAATGAAGCTTAAAAAAAGTGGAAAAACGACTCGGGATACGACTCAGATGACCAAAATGTGGAACAGATATGCCAAGGAAGTTGACTCCGGAGGTGTGCAGCGTTTGATGGGAGGAATAAAGAAGAAAGTACAAATTTTCATTAGAAACAAAGAGAAATGATTTGTTTTAATACTTTTTCCTCAAAGAACAGTGAATAACTTTTGTTTTGATGTATTAAACTTATTTGTACGTCAATCCGTTACCGAGATACAGATGATTTTATTATTCCGGATTCTAAATGGACATAGCTTTAGGCCTAAAGCGGACAGCAACCAACGACGTGCTCGGTTTCCACGTACCGCAGTGGGCAAACGACGCTGTCATCACCAAACGTCTCGCTCTCTCAGATTCTGTTTGTCTTAACGATCCTCTTGTACTAATAGGCTGTCATCGTTCTTGCCAAGTTCATATTGCTGGAACTTTGAAAGAAAAAGATGACTTTGGACTAGGTCTGACTTTAGAAAATATACTGGCTTTAGAAAATGTTGTCATTTTTTACCTATTGTACGCACACACATGAAACCAAAGTCATTGATTGACCTTGAAGAAAAACAAACACTGAAATCAAAAAGCTCAAAAAATAGTCAAAAACACATAAATGAGTTTCACAAACTCTAAATCACCACGTGGAGCCAAAATGTCTCGAACTGGTACAAAATGTTGTCTACCTCGAGCTCGAAGAAATAACAAACCACAGATCTAACTCCAGGATGCTCAGAACAAGACCAAATAATGTGATCTGCGTCCTGGTAACCTTGTCCACATTCACAGAGATTGCCGTCACTCAGCCCAACACGATATGATTGAGCGTTCAAAGAATAATGATAGGACATGAGGCGACACTTCACACGAATGAAGTCTCGACCGAAATCCTTCCACTAAAACCAAGATTTCTTCGAAACCTTCAGGATGATAGAATATTGCCATCGCCCCAAATACCCTTTGCTCCGTTTATACTGCCAGCTGACGAGTGCTGTTGACGATAAATAGAAAAAAAAATCATTGAAGGCAATTTGTCAATCGTAAATATCGTCTTCCATAGCGCTCACCTTTGCAAGCAAGTCCACTCTCTCATTGCCCAGAATCAAGCAATGAACAGGGACCCATACCAAGGTGAAGATAAAATAACGCGAAGATAAAGCACTTAAAAGCTCCTATACTTTCATGAGAAAATACGAGGAGTGCTTTACTGGCTTCATGGAGCGAATAGCCTCTTTAGAACTAAAATTATCCGTGAAAATGAAGTACTGATTCGGTGTTAGTGAGGAAATAATGACCCGTCAGTGAAGAACGATTTAGTGGAATTAACTTGGCCAAACTTTGCAGCAGATTCTGCTTCATGGATAAATCAAAATAAACTGATCTGCCGAAATATAAGAAGCAAACACGATTGGAAACATTTGGCAAAGGGCTGACATTATGTGTAATGAATAAGTGGTACAAAGTCATGAAGCTAGTTTGAAGATTCAAATAAAGAAGCTTCTCAAATTTTTCGACCACCTGAGGGGTTCATAACTTCACACCTGATGAGGAGCCGGAGAGATAATTCTTAAAACTGATATGAGAGTGGCATCGTGCCAGCCAGCACTTCAAGACTCATGGTGTGAGTCGAGTGCATGCAACCTAACGCGATACGAAGACACCGATACTGAATACGTTCCAGTTTAATGATATGCGACCGAGCCGCTGATTGAAAACAAAAACTACCGTATTCGATAACCGACAAAATCGTTGTCCGGTATAACGTTAGAAGATCTTGCAGATGCGCTCCCCACCAGGTTCCGGTATTTGTTCGAAGAAAGTTGATCCTTTGCTGGCATTTTCGCTTCAGATACTCAATGTGGGATCTCCAGGTGCACTTTGAATCAAACTAGACCCCAAGATATTTAAATGACATGGAATGAGTTATCGGCTTACCCCAAATTTGAAGCTTCGTTTGTGCTGAATTGTGCTTCCTTGAAAAAACTAACAACTTCTCCATAGAGAATTCGATACCTAGCTCGAGAGCTCAAGTAGACAAGTTGTCTAAGGTATCCTGTAACGGTCCTTGCAGTCCCTTAAGCAAGTTGAATTTGATATTATCAGCCCCTGGAGCCGTATTTTCACATGAAAGGAGTGCGCGAGAGAGAATTCTACCTTTGAAAAGGGTTGGCTGATCTCATCTATCGAATTCTCGGTTTCACGAGGAATGATCCGTGCCGGCACAGAATCTGGACAAACTTTTCGCGTATACTTGAGGATCCATTGGTCCGCCCTAGCAACACACAAGTTTTATAATGTTTGAAAATACTTTTATATGACTAGATTCGGTTATAAAGAAGCTTACTCAACATAAAACCATGACGATGTGTTACTCGGGCGAGTACTCCTTGCCCTCGTTGTTCGTAGTTCAATTACGCAGCCTTTGAACCGTATTCCAAAGAATGTTTATTGACGTTCCACGATAGCCCGTCCACGAATTGTTGCCAGTAACCGCGTTTCTTGGCCTTGGTGAGGCTTTTAAGTTCGCGTTCGAAAGCCGTGTATACTTGCACGGCATGCTTTCGAGTAAAATCGTAATTGGCCCCTACTACAGGTTCCTCCGGGGTCGGTCCGGTGGTCCATGGAGTGGCCAATGTAGCCAATGTCCTTCTCAAGTGTATAAAAATCATACTTATGAAAAATCATGAAGATAGAGCTGCTGCACGGCATGCTTTCGAGTAAAATCGTAATTGGCCCCTACTACAGGTTCCCCTGGGGTCGTTCCAGCGGTCCAGGGAGTGGTCAATGTAGCCAATAGCCTTCTCAAGTGTATAAAAATCATACTATCATACTTATGAAAAATCATGAAGATAGAGCTGATGCACGGCATGCTTTCGAGTAAAATCGTAATTAGCCTGCAGGTTCCCCCGGGATCGTTCCGGCGGTCCAGGGAGTGGCCAATGTAGCCAATAGCCTTCTCAAGTGTATAAAAATCATACTTATGAAAAATCATGAAGATAGAGCTGCTGCACGGCATGCTTTCGAGTAAAATCGTAATTGGCCCCTACTACAGGTTCCTCCGGGGTCGGTCCGGTGGTCCATGGAGTGGCCAATGTAGCCAATGTCCTTCTCAAGTGTATAAAAATCATACTTATGAAAAATCATGAAGATAGAGCTGCTGCACGGCATGCTTTCGAGTAAAATCGTAATTGGCCCCTACTACAGGTTCCTCCGGGATCGTTCCGGCGGTCCAGGGAGTGGCCAATGTAACCAATAGCCTTCTCAAGTGTATAAAAATCATACTTATGAAAAATCAAGAAGATAGAGCTGCTGCACGGCATGCTTTCGAGTAAAATCGTAATTGGCCCCTACTACAGGTTCCCCCGGGGTCGTTCCGGCGGTCCATAGAGTGGTCAATGTAGCCAATGTCCTTTTCAAGTGTATAAAAATCATATTTATGAAAAATCATGAAGATAGAGCTGCTGCACGGCATGCTTTCGAGTAAAATCGTAATTGGCCCCTACTACAGGTTCCCCCGGGGTCGTTCCGGTGGTTTCGGGAGGGGCCAATATTGCCAAAGATCCACTTTTCGTTTATAATAAGCTTTGTGGTAAAAAACAAGAAAAAAAGCTGTGACATAGCATGTTTTGAGTAAAATAAAGAACTGACCGCATCCAGGACCCTTCATCAGAACCTGTTTCACGGAAATGGCCATATTTCGGTCAATTTAAGGCCGATTCCTGTGATCGACCTTTCATTCGCTTGGGAAATGTTTCGTTTTTTCGTGTGTTTACTGAAAAAAAAAAAAGTTTGACAACGTCATCTTGTACGAAAATTCATCGCAAAGTCAACATGTAAAATAGCCCCTCCGGAAACCCGGAACAACTCCGGTATCCGGTGACCATGGCCAATTTTGTTACCAAGACATAAAATTAAATTGAATTTCCCGTCGAATGCTTTTTGGATAATTGAAATCGGATAATATTTCATGAAGTTAGAGCACTGCAAATTTGATCAAAAATTTGCCTGTCCCGATCATTTTGTCTATCCCCTGTACTTCTAAAGCATAAGGGGAGAAAATGGGATCAAAAAGATAATTGGACATATTAGTAATAATAATTATTGAAAAATATATATAACCTTTTAGGTAAAAAATATAAAATGATTTTTTTTGTTAATATATAAGTCACGAAAACACAAGTAATGATAAAAATGGTAATGATGATGATAAATATGAATGGTGATGATAATGAATAAACAATGTCAGTTAAGATAATATATACAGTGGAGGAATATTATAATATGAAGTAAGAATGACATGTCTGCCGACTGCTGTTTTGTTGCAATTGTAGACAAACTTGCACATTTATTATGAACCTGAAAATTTAGACAATGAATGGCAGCCATGAGAAAACAAAAATAATTTTATATTGTTTAATAATACCTGATGATCTTAAAGACCTGAAATACATCATGCAAAATACAGTTTATCCCAAATTTCGATATCCTGAAACCAATTTATATGAAATAATATACTATGTTTGGACAACGTCGATAATATGGTCCCTTACCCTAACCACTGTACTGCTGCAACTAGACAATAAAAGATAAATAAAACAGTTTCTCATATGCCTCCGCCATGGCAGGACGGCTGAACGATCGGTGCTCTTTATTTCATTTCAATCGATTATACACATAACCCATACACAACGTCATACTATCATATCATAAAAACAAAACAAGATAAAAATGTATTTTGCCTCTATTTTTTTTAGCGTGGGTCTAAGACAAGGATGATCTCAAAGCGCGCTGCAACTACGAACCTAATGTTAATAGTAAAATTCTAAATGTGACCCCTAGACACACGATCCTGTGTAGCAGGTGGAAAAACTACTTGATGTGATATTTCCACAATGGAACTGACTCTTAGCTTCGGGTCTTGACCAAGAATCCCCACTGAGCCCTTGCGGCACGTCAAGCCAGCCATTTTAGCGGAGAATGGATGCTTAAGAATTAGTAGAAACAACGCAGACAGACGTTAATGCAAGCACAAAATTAATCGATAACATTGTGTAAATTTTACAACTTAAATACGTTAGTAATCGTCTGCTTACTAGCGCCGCGTAGTCACTTAGTCGAGGTGCCCAATGATATCATGCCAACGTTCGCCATACGCCCCCCGATATTTACACGATGTTTTGACGTGCAATGGCGGCATTTCGCTTTGTCATATCGCTGCAACAAAACTGACTGATTAACTGACGTGATGACGGCCGCTGAATTGTCAGTGTTATTTGGCGTTTGCTTTTAAATTACTAAATGGAATTTAACACACGCTGAGATTCAAGTTTGAATGGCTGTAGTATAAACATGCATTTTCAGTGTTGTATTATTTGGCCACCTATAAATCACCAGCACTTTGGAGGTAATTGTTTCATATTATCAAGACATCTTTAGCTTGTCATTTCTCTGACAAAAATGGTATTAACGTTTTATTAAATAAATATTTCAGAAGAACTTGCTAACAGCTGCTGGAAATTGGCTAACCTTACCGACGCTAACATTTACTCTTAATTCTATGATAAGCAAGATGATCAGAATCCTGCTGGTAACGCTGGTAGATCACCTTTTCGATGTGCGTTACGGGGTATCAGATCTACCATCGATCCCTAGTCAGAATTATTTCAAACATATTTGTGTTTTGCAGTCAAAGGAACATATCTCAGTCCTTATTACATTTTAAGTCATGTCAAAAGTGACAATACTTGGATTGACCCACCGAGAATGGGCTTTGAATAAGAGAAACATGGTTAGTCTCCATTTATGTGAACTCTCTTTTTTATTTGATGTTCTATAGTTTGAATTAGTTTGGACTTGGGTTTTGATGCATGGTCATTATCTGAGTCATTGTTTGTTTTCTTTGCAATGAATCCGGTTTTGACTGATAAAGGTGCGCACCGTTGAAGAGTGCTTTCTCACTTCAAATGGTTTAAAAAGCGGAAACTTTCAATAAAACTCGATATATTGACAACAAAACAAAAAATGACAACTGCAACAACACATTCATCAATAGTGATGAAGTAACTCGACATGCACTAAACAAAGGATACGGGATTTCCATTGGCTGAACTATTTTGATACTGAGTTAAATTTACGAAGTAAAATACAACGCCTTTTGGAACCTATAGATGAAATTTTTGAAAGTTGGTTTGTTTAACAAAAATGCTTAAAATAGGGTTTTCATCTCTTGACTAAGCGTAATATTTAGAGGTGGATTACTTGTAATTGAACCGGAAACGATATTCAACTAGTAAAACGTTGGCTTATATAAGCTCAAACGTTCTGGAACGAAAATCTCGCTCAAGTGTATATCTATAAATTGATGAAAAAAGTCTTAACTGCTTCAGAACAGATCGATCAACATAATACCTGCATGATTTCGTCGATTATTGCTGAATTTATGACATATTTGATACATAGGCCGAATGAAGGAGCTAGGCTGACATTACATCCCGTTACCCTATGTTTATCTTTCAAATGAGGGTTGTGCATCATGAATTTTCCAATATTATTTTTTAGCGATCGGTTTATGTATTTTTTTGAACTTCTTTTGCAATACCGTAATCAATTATGCGAGATGTATACAGAATTAAATCAGTTTAACGAGATCAGAACTCCACCCTTGGGCACAGATGTGTGGTGAAAAAGTTAAAAAAACAATTTTCATCTCCTTTTCATAAGCCTAAAGCAAGAGAAATCCCAGCTTGGTTGCATCGTTTCCTCCTGCAGAATGGAAGTGTGAGCCATCACTGTAAGAAATCCAAAACTCTAACCGAAACAACCGAGCCCGGTTTAATGTCACAACCAGAGAGTGAAGATTTTTTTTTATTTATCCGATTCTTTTGACTTCACTATGACAACGATGGTTCCTTTATATCCTGCTCCACTCTGTAGAAGGATCAATCTTTCACGAACAATTTCTCGTTGCTGTCACTCTATGGCTAGTATCTAACTACTAGCAGCAGTGGAAGGCAATAAAAGAGTGATGATAAAATTTATTGAGCTGGAAACAGCCGGAGCTCCGGAAACGTCGGCCGCATCGTATCCCATATTCATCCGATTCCGGACAGCACCTTGTCTAGTCTGTACCGATAATCTTCACTTAAGGATTCCATTATCATTTTATCGCTTCCTACCGGTTTCGACGCACGGGACAGGTCCTAAATCATTTCCCAGAGACGACAGAATATCAACATAGGATGTGCTTTGCGGAGGTTTTCTTTTGCAAATGCATACCACTAGACGCAAGGAACAGAACGCGATCCCATCTCATTAGGATGCTTTGGAGGATCAACCGGCAATCCCGTTTGTGACATTTATATTGCTTTTGCTTCTGTGTTGCGATTGACATTCTCCATGCTTTGATTAGTTGGTTTTAATAGGTTGTTAAAGAGTGAAGCTGAAGTTTTAGTTGTAGTGGCAGAGATACACCAAATAGAGAAATGTGCAATAGATTACATGCTTCGTTAATGTTTAGCTCGGCACTTTTCCTTCGTCTTCTTTGGATATACGAGATAATTACTTATCTCAATTTAATTGTTGTCAGCTCCAAAAACCTAGTGTTCTAAATTGGCTTCAGTTGCTAATTGAGAGCTTTCAATGCCAGTACCATTGTAGCATCATCCATCATTCCATCAACTGAGTAACTGAACCTTAATAAGGATCATATTTGGGTAGTTTTAAATAGTAATCCATAACATGAGTAGCTCGGCACATACCACTCGTCTGATTTCTACTATAGTAAAATCCGTTGGGTTGTGTACACGACACGACCGTAGGATTGTTGTATGTAAAGACACCCTCGATAAAATGATACACACTGATTAGCTTGCATCTTTTTAAGCGTGTGGGTAATAATTTTGAAACAAAATTGGAATGGAAAATCAAAAACTAAATTTTGACTGAAACCAGCTAGTCCCGTATCAAGTATTTTAAGAATTCAATCATGGAGAAGAGATTCAATGAACAAATGAAGTTGTAACCTAGCCATGGTGTTGTTGTTTAGTCACTGAACCACAATCGGTTTGAAAATTAATTTTTGGTGATTATTTGTGTGTGTCTCATTTTTTTAGTACAGTCTTTAGACTCCATTAAATCGTTTGCTGCATTCTAGAGCTGTATGCACTTTCTTTGATAATGATCAGCGACTTAGCGAGTTAAGTTTATGGCAAATGGCACAATATTCTGGTATTCTTGTTTTCACGAGTGACGTTTCCTTTTCTCGACGATTTTAGTGGGTTACTTTGTTATGCATCATGGCTTGCTTGTTCGTGGACTGACAGATAAAGTGAAACTGGAATCATCAGCTAAGAGGTTATGTCTAACACTGAATTAAATTTGAAGCAGTTGAAAAATGTGTTTTCCGGTTCGAGATATTTTGGCAGCACGTGATCTGGAGTTTATGAAACTCATTTATGTGTTTTTGAATTACACTACCCTTAGATTGTTGTTAGTTTAACCTGTATGTTTGCTATAATTTTTTTTATCTGTGTTTGTGTGTTTTTTTCTTTCTCGAAAATGTTCAAGTCAAAAGAAAACCAAAAGTTGTATAGTTATAAGTGTTAAGCCAATTTGGAATTTAAAATAAACGTGCTGTTAAAGCACAACGTAATTTACGGACAGATCCATCTGCTCGAATGATCAGTCAGTAGTGCACTCTTTCTTACGCACTATTCATATCAGGCCGTCACATCTACCGATCATGATCTGCCGATCGTTATTGGCAATTTCCGAACTTGTATCAATTTTCTACCTACTCATATCATAGTTTTACAGAATAAAACCGATAAGAATAGGCTTAATCAGTTCAGTATACGATCGAATAAACACCAGTAGACATCACATCGAATATCGTTTTGTTATAATCGACGGAGTCAATTAAGGGGTATCGTTCCTACTCCAATCACGAACACTGATTCTTTTAGTCCTTTTAGTACTTTGTAAATATACTTCATATTCCCACCCATCTTCCCATCCGTTCAATTGTTATTCCTATTAACCTCGAGACGGCCGCGAGTAATCGGTTCTATCACCTTAACGTTAGTTTTAAGACAAATGATATATATGAATATGAAAACTTGGCTCTGTAAAGTTGATTCGATTGAGCCTGTACTAATAAATGATTTAATAAAAAAAAAGAAAAATGTGTTTTTTTCCTTAATAACTAGAAATATTAGAATGTTAGGTTTTTATACTTGATTGAATGGACTAAAGAGTTCTACATATTTGTTTTTGTTATTGGATTTTTATGAACTGGAAAAGCGTACTACCTTGATCAAAAATTTCCCGGAATCACCACCGTGTGGCGCTCTCAGTCACCCGATTTGAGTTTTCTTTTTTCAGGTCGCCACATCTGTCATTGACATTTTGAAATTTTTAGCTTGATAGCTTGACATTTGTAAAAGTTACGCTGAATTTGCAAAAGCGAGTGTGTGTTTAATTTTGATTTCCAAAGCCGAATCCCTTGCGCTGAACTGTCCGGTTTGACGTGCCGCTAGGGCTCAGTAAGAATTAATTGTCAAGACCAGAAGCTAAGAGTCAGTTCTATTGTAGTTGTAACACATTAATTAGTTTTTCTACTGTGGTTAACGAATAACTTGATAACTGGCCTTGGTATTTAAAAGCTCAAATTAAGAGGTAAAATACCTGAGGATAATACCATAAAATTGTTCTCACAATGTTATGCACATACCAAATCTGCATTTGACTTTAACAGTGAAATAGTGTTAACGTTCTATTTCTGAACTCAACTACTATTGCATAAAAAACTGGCAGTATAGAATTGTATTTAAATATTTGTGTTTAGTGGTATTATGATTAGATACTTTCATATCAGGATTCCTAAAACCGGGCTCTTTGATCACTCAAACTGATTTCTTCGACTTAAAGAATAGTCTGTTGATTCTAAAAAAAATTTCATTTAAATTTTATCTTCGTTGATTGGAGATCTACTCTGATTTTCAGCTTCTCCAGGACTTTTATGATATTAATACATACATCATTAATACATCTAATTTCTATTTTGCAGTTACAATCCAGTTGATGTTAGATATATTTTGTAAATACATACATTATATTCTATTACATAAATTACATAAATACATTCAATAACAAAGGGTATGGGGGGGATACAGGGTGTCAGACAAAGTGTAGGCTGGAGGAGGGATTCGTGGTTATCTGGTCGAAGTCATCGATGATAATCATGTAAATTATCAGATCGAGATCAGCGAAGGTCTAATTATGTTCCGACAGTCTACAGTGAGTTAGCTAACCCAATTGTTAACAAACCACCAGACGGAAATGCTAATATGTATTGCTTACTGTTCATTTACTGTAATAAGAACATTTCGTTGGGAAGAGATTCTCGATCCTTTTCGTGGGTTCCGTGTAAGGCGATATTCATAAACTACGTAGACTTTTCTGGGGGAGGGGGGGGGGGGGGGGTCTGACCAAAATCTACGCTTCATACACAATTTAAAAAAACGAAAGGATGAGTTATGTCAGTGACATAACTGCAAAGTTGACGTAGGACTGCTTGTTGATGTGAAGAAATTGATGTCATCGAATTAATGAATTTCTACTATATTTTATTCAGTCTAAAGAACCATGAAACCCTGTGCTGTTGATGTGTGAGGCTCCGGTTCTTCTTCCGCTATTGATTCTTCACGAAAATTTATAGAAACTGCAGTTCGCCTTGAATTGACTGTTGATGATATTTTGTTTGTTAAATCAGCGCCAACATTAGATTGGCTTTCATAGTCATTTGCTCTTGAACAAAAGGTCGCAAATACAAATTAAGCACTCTTTAAGGAAGAAGAGCTTTATATCTATCCGCTGATATATTCAATTTGAAGGAATTGTATACAACTTCCGATAAATTAGCAGACAAAGTGTTTGTTTACAAAAGCAGATTCTTCCTAATCAAATGTTGGAACTAAAATGTCCAACGTGCTTGTAAGTGTGAAATGGATCCTGTGTTTACGGAAGGAACATGGTTCGCGATTGAAATGTTCTTATCAGGTTTCTTGGCTGCAAGACAGCCTGAGTGTTTGGCGGCACGTGATACTACGATAAAAATAGGCATTTACACTGTTTCTAACTCGAGATTGTACAGACTGAAGATTGAACACATACCCAAAACTTGAAAAGGTGGTAAAAAATGCAATTGCAGTTTATACTATGATATCTTGAGAAATCCGCATGATTCAGAAAAGGCAATTTTACCCGTTTTGATTCACAAAGCGTTTTATGGTACAAATGAAGCCATGCAAATGTGTGCAAGCGACTGGCAAGCAAAAATAGCTCTAAACAATTTTATCGCTGTAGGCTCCATATTCAATCATCACCAACATAGGTACACCAACAGTATACAATGGATGAGTCGATATCACAAAACCCAAGTAACATTGCCAAAACCATCCAGCTTTATTAAGTTTTATTAAAGTTTTATGAAAGCCACTAAAAATCAATTCGGCTTTATTATGGCAGCAAGAGATGCCAATAGGTTTCAAGTTTTAGTCAGGTTTATAAGAACCTACACAGCTTCTTTACAACGATCTTAAACCCCTTGACTTCTAAAATTCCTTTTACTCCTATCAAAGGTTTTATTTTGACTTTATTAACTCATAAAATGCTGTTTTGAAATGCCGTTTTAGGACTCATTCATATTATCTTATTATGGTCAGTTGAAAAAGCATTTTAAAACCATTTTGCCTCCAGTAAATGCATTAAACGGCTAACTGGCATTGAGGAAAGCTACCAAGCGACCAGATAGTTTTATAGTAGCCATTGCTAAGATAAATTGGCTTTTTGGCAAAACTGTGATTTCTTGCAATCGCCATGTTGAAATATATGAAATAATTGAAATGTGAAAAAATAAATGCACCAAATTTTAAATGTAATACAATTGAACTGTAGATCTGAGACAAACTTCGGTATTCGTTTAGATAACCTTATTGAATTCCATCAATTTTCAGGAGTTTCATGATTAATTTACCGAATATATTTCTTTCAGTTTTGTTTTTGTTGTTGTAAACTCGCATAATTTCCAAGGCGCATTAATTTTCAGCTCTTATCGTGCCAATATTCACCATAAAATTTAATGCGCATATAATTTGGAGCATGATACGCTATTAAAAAAACTCAATTTATTATGTATATTTTGCTATCAATCATAATTTCCCGCAACAGTAGAACTTTTTTCTTAGCCATTATTTACTGTTGAATGAATCAGAAGAGCAACAAAGCAAAACAACAAAAACCAACCACGATATCGCCGTGAAGTTTGACAGCTGTGGCCATTCAGCCCTATGCTGGTTTTGATGGCGGCCACTAGGTTTTCTGATGGTTCTCAAGTGGTCATAACATCTTTCACTAGAACATTTTCAAAATCTTTATGGTCTTAGAAAGGTTTTATTAATTTGTTTTCACAACCGTCTATAGATTGGGCCACTTTGTACACATTTCGGCTTTAAAGATGCATAGAGGAGGTGTTGGTGGATAAAACAGTTTTGAATGTAGTGTCATCAACAAAGCCGGGAGGAGTGCTATACGGCTGGAATAGAACTGAAATTGTTACTTGGGAATGCCGCAACGCTATTGGCCACTGTTGTATTGCCGCCGTCAAGTGTTCTATGTTTGTTCTCACTGATCATCGACAAAGCGTTTTATGAAATAAACAATACCATGCAAGTTTGTTAACGACAGGATGCACATAGCTTGGTGGAAAATATGTCCATTTGCTTCATTGCTGTACCCTGAATTCCTCGCCAAGTTAACTAACCGTAACCGTGCTGTTTTGCCCACAACTAATGTTAGATTTTTCATCCAACTTACGATCAATAGCAAAAATGGAACAAAATCAAGCGAAATTGTATAACAATCTAACTTTTTTAGTTTGGGTGTAGAGCGAATTACGAAGAACTTAACCTAACACCAAGTAGACCAGTTTAGACATTTTCGTTTTGCAAAAAGTTCCACTGGCTGGAGCAGGAATCGAACCCTCAACTTCATGACAACAACCGCTTGAACGACGGGCGACGCCGCTAACCACTTGACCACGAAGATGATGCGGGCGATTGATTTGGCCATTTTCTCCGGGACGCGGCAGTTTAAGCAACGCCATGTTCAGCCGGTGCGTGGTAATGGACATTTCGATGAGCTCAAGAGAAATTTCAATCAAACATACCCTTTAATCGGTAAATTGATTTGTTCGTCCTGAAAAGGACAGATTTTAGTTGTTTACGGAGGGATGATTTACGTCAGCGTCGACATCGGACTTCTTCCGTTTGCCTCGTCTAGCGGACGTGCCAGCCACGTCAGGCGCCACATCACCATCTACTCGATTTCCAGCATCAGGGCCAAAAACTCGGAACATCTCGGAAAAGCGCTTTTTTTATCACGAGAGCGGGATACACACGTCTGAACGTGTCGATGATCCAATAACGAATGATTACTATTCTTCTTCTTTATTGTTTTAACGGGAATGCCAGGTCGGTTTTATATAATGGCATATATCATAACATGACAAAAAGGGGGTTCTCAACGAAGGCAATGCAAATCAAATTTTATAAAAGGGGACGAGCCTCAGTTGTTACGCCAGACAGCCGCGTGGAAATAAAATCATTAGTTTTCATTAGAGCGACAGGGGTTTCGGAGGTTAAATTCGCATCTTTTCTACTCAGGCAACAGAAAAACGGCCCTTGTCAGGGCCTCAGAACCCTATCCCAAGAGAGTTGAGATTTAGACACACTTGCTTCTGAAACTGCATAACAATAGTAACAATACAAACAATAGTTTGTAAATATTGGCCAGAAAAATTATAACTCACATTTTAAAACTACCTGCAACTAACCTAATCTATTATCTGCACCTAATCCACTATGAACCTATGTACAACAAGAACTACAATGAAGCTAACCTACCCCCTACACTGAATATGTGAAACACATAATTGGTCTGCCGTGTTGCAGTTCCGCTCAAATTAACTGTTAATATTTCGTTTGTTGAATGTACAACGTGCTTGCTAGTTTTAAAATGGCAAATAGAGATTTATTTACGGATATTAATAAAAAATTTTGCTCATTTTCTCCAGAACGCGGCTTTTCAAGCAACGCCATGTTGATCCGGTGCGAGGTAATGAAAATTCGATGAGCTTAAGAGAAATTTCAATCAAACATACTTTTTAGTTGGCAAATTTATTTGTTCGTCCTGAAAAACCGGGTTTTAGTTGTTAACGGAGGGAACATGGTTTGCGATTGAAATTTTCTTCTTGGTCTTCCTGGGCAGCAGGATGGCCTGAGTGTTTGGCAGCACGTAATACTACGATAAAAATTGACATTTGCAACGTCTTTCACTCGAGAGTGTACACACTGAACATTGACCATAGAGCGAATTACAACGAACAACTTAACCTAACACCCAGTGGATTAAACTGGACATTTTCGCATTGCAAAAAAGTTCCACCGGCTGGAGCGGGAATCGAACCCTCACTTCATGGCAATGAACGACGGGCGACGCCGCTAACCACTTGACCTTCAACGCCATATTGAGCCGGTGCGTGGTAATGAAAATTTCGATGAGCTCAAGAGAAATTTCTATCAAACATACTCTTTAGTTGGCAACTTGATTTGATCGTCCTGAAAAGGACGGATTTTAGTTGATAACATGGTTCGCGATTGAAATTTTCTTCAGTCTTCTTGGGCTGCAGGACACCACTCTGTGAAATGCTCACACCGGAGAAAAGTTTGTTCAGCTCCTCGTCGTTGCGGATGGCTAGCTGCAAGTGACGTGGGATGATTCTGCTCTTCTTGTGTTCACGGGCGGCGTTTTCTACCACCGTGCTCCGCAAACACGTCTGTCGTATACGGATGCACAGCGAGAACTGATGATTGGTCGGTCGTCCCCACATGTTTGAAATTCGCTGGCACAATAACTGTGGCAGTATGAACCAATCAGAGCGAGGCGCAAACATGATGTCATTTTCGACCAATAGCGTCGTGCGTTTAGACATTTTTCTTTTAAGTACATTTTAATTAGTTTAAACAAACATTATGAATTAAGTTTGCAACAGGGATTCAGCGTTGATGCTCTACCTTGCGAATGAAATACTTATCGTAAAATGTCTGTGGGCCAGAGAGGAGATATTATCGTTCAAAGTCTCCAAACCCGCGTAACGCTTGCGATTTCAGAAATTTTAGAACGGCGCCCCTATACAGGAATAGAAAAGAGAGACGTAAGTCCTACGTCAAAAAATGTTGCGAGGATTGAATCTAGCGCTGGTTTAAGTGCGTCGCAGTCGATTGAGAGTACTTTGAAGGGGACAATATCGATTTTGATGTTCAATTTTGTATTTTTAATTACTTACTTTTATAAATTTCGGGAACTTTTTGATCAAGATAGTATGCTAGGAAGTGAATTTTCAACTATGACCTTTGAAGGGCTGAGTGATTGAATTTAATTAAATTTGATAACCTACCTAACTAACTTAATAAACTTAAAACAATGGATCAAGCTCTCGAATAATCTGGCACACGATACTTTGAACCTTTCCAGAGTTGTTGTTCTCCACACATGGTTATGACCCGGCGATGGATCTCAGATTTACGGGTCGTCGGGATGTGAAGGATCATACGATTGCAGTTTATGATGGTGAGCTTTAGCACAACCCTCTTATATTGGCAAAGCATATTACAGCATATTACAAGCTGGACAGATTATTTGTTTGAACATATCAAATTCTTTTTTAAACGAAAGGGTAGATTTTGATGAGGATATTGCACGTAGTGAATTTTTTGGCGACGTGGATTCGGGAAAGCAGCATTTAGATAGCGGTAAGCTCAAGGTAGTCTACTTCTCTCGACCATACGAATGGAGTATTACCTAAGATTGGTTGTTGTTGAGGATAGGACCTAAGAGGCTGTCCTGAGGAACTCCAGTTTTGTTTAAAACGTTGGACGGGGAACTATTCAGAACAACCTGGAATTATCTATCTGACAGGTAGTTTTTGATCATCTTTATGAGACATTATCGACGTACAATAATGCCACGGCAGATATTTTTGTCACGGACTTGTTCCGCTATCAAATATATGTAACCTAAGCAAGCCGGTGGACGGTGATATGGCCCCCCTAAACCCGAACTGCCCTTCAAAAATGTTATTGCAGATGTTGCAGATATGATATGCAGATGTTATTCGTGTTTGTGAACTCTAGTGAACGAGTGATTAATATGTTTTCCAATAGCTTCGAGATTGCGAGCAAGCGGCTGATGGGGCGATAGCTTTTGGTGTTGGTCGGATTTTTTCCAGATTTATGAACTGGAATGACCTTAGTTAACATCCATCCCTTGAATAGCTAGCACCTGTTGAAGACCACAGAAAGGTGTTGGAAAAAGTTAACAGTGAAGTTTTCAAACTCAAGGTTTGGGCGACATTCATTTTTAATGGATTCAACCATAGTTGTCACCTCATCAGTCGCTATTTTACTATCCACATGGACAACCATGGGTAATTCAGCGACTCTATTCAGTGCATCCTGAGTGGCACACTCAAAATAGCTCAATCGGAGTTAATAATAGGGATTGGTCGGGATATTGAGACAGGGGAGAGAGGGCAAGAACAGGATTTGGCTGGTTCTTTTTTTGGCAGTGTTGTGGATTCCGATGAGGGATTTGGTTATTTTGTCAAGGTTCAGAGTGTTACTCACCAGTCTGGAAGCCGGCGCATGTCAATACCATAGTCAATCGATTCATCCACGTACTGTTGAAATCGTGCCCAATCAACACGGTGGTAATTTTGCCGGTATTTTTGGAACTGGTTGACGGATGAGCCTAACTCCATGACCACCGGATAGTGATCTAAGCTGAAGATGTTTACCAAATTGATATTAAGCTCAAGATTTGTTGCATCTGGTAGATATATATGTAACAACGATGTTGTGTTGCGCTACCTGCAGATTGTCATGGAGCATGGTGCCGCTTTGGTTCCTGTTACTGTTGTCCCAGGCTTGATGTTTGTTGTCCAGGTCGGCAGCGATAATGGTTTTTTTCCACAGTTCCATCAGCTTTACAATGTTGACGTTTGGCCGAATGGATGTTTGGCTGAATGGATGTTTTGTCGAATGGATGTTTGGTCGAATGGATGTTTGGCCGAATGGATGTTTGGCCGAATGGACGTTTGGCCAAATGGACGTTTGGCCAAAAACTGTCTTTTAGCATAAATGTATTTCAGAGCAAGTGAATTAAGAATCTAAAAAAGTATTTTCAAACGCATTAGATCTAAAAAAGGAAATAAGGAACCAAAAAAAATTCTCGAACGCATTAGATAGTATCCCGATATTCTAGACTTATTACACTTAGAGTATATCAATATGTGTGCGCATTTGCAGTAATAAGCATTCTAATTAAGTTTCAACTATATCAAGTCACTAAAAAAATGAAATTTTTATGTTCAAAAATGCAAAAAATGATATTCGGCCATTTGCCCATACACATGAGAAGTATGAATATGTTTTGATAAAATCGTAGACTTCGGATTTTTGGTGGAAATATGCACAATGTTAAGCAGCTAGACAGAATGGGTCATTATTTTTTATAATCTTAAAGAAATATACAGTTCCTCCAAAAGATACCTTCTTTGGATTCTTTGCACATGGGCCTTCTATGACAATACATATTCCTGTATTCGAAAGCAAACTTCTGAATCAAGCACTTGTCCAGTTTATTACTCTTTGTGAGATTGTTCCTTCTTTCAAACATGAGCAGTTCTTTGGAGTTTCACTGATCAAACAAATGTAATTCTCATGATTTCATGCATTTCAATTTGAGAGAAATTTTGAACCGACTGGTGAATTCTGTGAGAAACTAATATATGATAATTTTGAGCTTTAATAAAATTGCATATTTCTTATTTTACTTTTGAGACGTTGTTTGGTATCAAATGATTAAAAGATATTTCCATTCGGCCAAACGTCCATTCAGCCAAACGTCCATTCGGCCAAACGTCCATTCGGCCAAACGTCCATTCGGCTAAACGTCCATTCGGCCAAGCGTCCATTTGGCCAAACATTTGTCCGTATGCCAAACGTCTTTATGCCAAACGGGGTATCATCGTAGAAAATGTCCAGGAAAACTATGAGAATGTTAACAAAACCCCAAAAAAAACGCAGCCAACAAATTTTTTTATTTGAGGTATCAACATCATAACTCACAACCAAACAAAAAAAAAATGTCCCCCCTTGACAAAAAAAGATCCCAAAAACCAACAAAAAAAAAAAAGCGCAACCCACACACCCCCCCCCACGACCACCCCCCCCCCCCCCCCCACACACAACACACCCAACCCAACCCCCCCCCCCCCCCCCCCCCCCCCCAGCCCCCAACCCCGCCAACATCCCACCAAACATCCCACCCAAAAAAAACAAAACCCACGTTTCCCCCCCCCCCCCCCTAACACAAAAAAAAAAAAACAAAAAATATATCAACCCCCTATATAATAATATTTCTAACATTCGTGGTTCCTAATACTTTCAATATAATGAGAATGACTGCCGACAACTAAAAAAAAAACGATTTTAAAAATATTTCACATTCTTTTTAATAAAATCCCCCAAATTCTTGAAAGTTCTTTGTTTATTTCATTTGTCTACTTTATAGTTTTTAAGATTCAGATTGTTATAACTGATTATTTGACTTCTTAAAAAAAAATCAGTGGGGTTGTGTTTAACACACGACCGGTTGACGTAGACTACGTTAACCCGTTTGATTAGTTTCGTAGTATACTGTTTTAATGGGACGTTGGGTTAGCATAAATAAGTGAGAAAGTATGTTAGAACATGCTATGATTCGCTTCTTAGAAATTATTTGGCAGCCGTGGAATGTAACGTTTGGTTTGAATAAAGCTTTAAGAGTTCAGACTGTTTCAGTTACTTTTAAATGTTGATTTGACCTCTACCCATGCCGTAAGGCCTAGTCTGATCAAAATAGCGTCGATGTTTGTACTCAAAGATCGTTAGACCAGCATTAGATAGTAAGTATGTTAGCAAAAATCTATTTTAATTCTTTAGAAAGCATTTGAAAAGTATTTGCACTTTGTCAAGTTGGTTGACCACTTCATTTTATTCCCCACTTCGAGTTTAAGACCCTTCTCTAGCTTTCCGACCAGTAGTTAGCAACGCATTACCTCTGGTTGCTTCCAGTTTCGCCCGATAACCTCGAGTTCGCTCGGCATCGGTACATGGTCAATTCGGAGGATTTTTCGAATGTTCGATCTTAACGCGCTTCCGAAATTTGCGCAAAGCGTTGGCATCGAAACGATTAGGCATTGCACTTATTCACCCTTTCACAGTTTCCCAAAACTTATTTCTACCTAGAAGTAAAACGCTATCCAACGCGAACCGTTAACACAACAGAATAACTATTCATAACAGTACTCATTGAAATGTGCATGTTCGAGAATTAAAACATTGTCCATGATAGGGAATTTCTTGAAACATGCTAGAACGCAACATTCTTTAAAATTTTCATACACCGATTGATGAATATGTATGCGAAATATATTAATCTCGTATTTGTACAACTTTATATACCTGATTAAATTAGAATGACAATCGTATAAATTTCTTGATTAGAGCAGTCTCAAAAATAAATCAATCAAGAAACAATCGAATTCTTAGCGTCCGGTGTTTCAAACTTTCGTGACGGTAGCCATTTGTAAATTGTACAAAATGCTCAAGGTATGCAACAAAGAGAAAACTAATATTGTTTTAGCCACCGCTGTCAGACAATCGGTAAGAACCAAACATTCAAATCAAACAAACTCTCTCAAAATTAAATTGGTCGTCCTGAAAAGGACGGATTTGAAATGGTCCGCATTTGAATTAAAACCCTCTCTGCGCCTTATCAAAAGATGTCTACCAAATATCACACACACATAAGCACCTTATTTCGCTCCTCGTGGTTGCACCCACCAGCTGGCTACAAAGACATTATCTACCAAATATCACACACACACACACACAAGCACCTTATTTCGCTCCTAGTTGTAGCACCCACCGGCTGGCTACAAAGACATTATTTGCCCAAGCAACCGACTGCCTAGCACACCACAGCATAATGTATGGCTGCCTAGCAACGGTTGTCTAGCCAACGGCTTGGTAACAACAGACTGCAGCGCAATCAGCTACAGTGCACTTTCTATGGTGCTTGCCACAGCCAGCTGCCAAATTCAAACTGTCGTCTTGCCGCTCCGCTGAATGAAGCTAGTGCACCCTCCAGGGTACATGCTATCGCCCGGCGCCAGCTGCCAATCCATACTGGCTCGATGCTCCGCACAGCTCCAGTACAGCAACACAATTGAGTAAATTTGCGAAGGTGTACCCGTTTTATATCGTTCACTGCTGCATATGAGACCTCCCTTGCTTACATTTGAAATCTGTGATAGTAAAATTGAGTGCATTGAGTAAATTTACTCTAAAAAATCGGCATTATAAGACATCACCTCATATTTTGGTTATTTTCAATAGCTTGACATTGTTAACGGATAATCTTTTATAGTTGAATTAATACGCGGGAAAATTTCCAATCGATTGATGTTAACATCTTGAAAGTCTATTGAGCATTTATTAAGTTATTAGCGTTTAATTTGTAACGACATTGCGTGACGGTCGCTGATTTTTAGATTTTCAATTGACACCCTACCCTTCCCGTAAGACGTAGTCTACGTCAAAAAAAAAACCCTCCAAAAAAAAAAAAAAAAAATTTTCCCAAAAAACCCCGATGAAATATTTTCTACCTCCCCAATTCTTATTTTTGACCCCATTTTCAAACTTTTTCCAAAAAAAAACTCGGGGTACATGAAAGTTCGATAATAATCGAGACTTAAACACCGTGGGTCATCGCCGATGATGAACCAACCATGTTTATTTGCTCCCGTGTCATTCACGTTGCTTGCTAAGCGACTTGGAAATGCTTTCCACCAGGGGCGTGAGACTGCAAAGAATATTCACATTCGATATTCTTACAAACTGTATTGATTGTGCAGAATTATTTTAAGCTAAGTAACGATGGATTTGTTTTAATAGCTAGTAGAACTTATAATGACTTTTGCCAGCCCCTCACTACATACATTCGTGCATATAATTCTGTGTTGCAAGTGTTAATGTACTTTTGAATGGGATTAGGAGATTGAAGACAAAGAAAGGATGAAAAAGCATCTTAGAGTACTCATCAATTGGTGTTTAAAATCTTCCGTAACTAACAGCTTTGATTGAACAGTCTTGAAGCTCAAACATCAGATTACAGTTCTGGTAATTCTTCCCAACCAAACCAAAATTTCCCATTCCCATCACATTCGTAATGCTCCCCGACGGTGATCAAAATCCATCAATCAGTGCTGCTGAAAATACATTCTTTTTTTCACACGTCATAAATTTGAACAACCATCAATTGCCAGCCACCACCCTCGGAAGGGGGAGAGGAAGGGGGAGAAAACAACTTTTGCCTTGAGATGGTTTTCCGAAGAAAACTGCGCTTCGTCTGATTTCGGTGAACAGAAGTGAAGTTTGCTTCCGGCGAAGCATGTATTTTCGTTCTGCAAAATGAAATGTGCTTTGAATTCGAAATTAGCTTCGGTTGAAGTTGCCAAAGATTCCGCTGAAATGGCGTTCCTTTGGGGGTGCATGGTTGATTGTTTGTGGGTGTGGCTTCACAGGAGGCGATAGAAAAAAAAGAAAATATTTTCATTTTATATCAACCGACCGGAGGATGGGTGGTGTTCGAAAATTATGCTGATTCGGACGTGAGCTTAGGACGAACTCAGGTGGGATCAGAAAAAACCTCCGATTTCCACAGCAATCATCAACAATAACATTTGGTCCAAGTATTCCCCGATTGACCTTTTTTTTACGTTGGTGCTGCTGTGGGAACTTTTCCACGTCAGCCGATATTTACAGTCCTTGTTGGAAATTAAATTCAAATCACCATAAATTTGGTGCCACTTCCTGGACGAAAATTTGGCTAGAATGCTGTTCCCTTCCACCCGCCGCGTCCAAATGAGAATCACACTTTTCGGATGAGTAACGAGAGAAGAAATAAACCCCGAGTCGGGTAGAACAAAAAGCACATTTGCAGGACCCATGACAGAAGCCAAAAAAACAATTTTAAGATGTCAGTTCTGCTTTTTCCTTCGAACCCTTCGCACAGCTTTTGGCAAAAACTTGAAGCTGTCTTTTCCGTTCCTTTTTTCTTGTCGCCTGATACTAGAGTTGGGGGTGACACACGTTACGAAACTCCGCCATGCTTTTGGGAGGTGGACAACTGATGTCTCTCTGGTTTATGTAACTTACGAAG